>VUQR01032420.1:0-12989 GCA_015108515.1 Hemichromis elongatus
TTAAAAAAAAAAATTTTTTGTAGGAAAAAAAATTTAAAAAAAAAAAAAAAAAAAAAAGTGAACATGTAAAACAGTGGGGTTAAGCGATCCAGTTGAAAAATCTGGGTGCACCTAAGAAAAAAAGTCAGGTGCACCAGTGCAACCGTGGTAAACCGTGTGTGTTCATGTTATATTATAGCCGCACCAGTGACGTATCGAGGCCTTGTCGGTCACGTGGTGCCGGACTTGGCTCGATACATTTTGCTACAAGCAGCTACTCTTTTCTTGGGTCTGTAGCTGCTCGTGTTGCTTGTTTCGTCCAAACAGCGCACAAAACATCATGGAAGGCAGGGGTTACGGCTCTGGTAAATATACTCTGCTTATATTTTGTTTGACATTTGTCTATAGATATCGATCAGTTATCCGGTTAGCCACATGCTTTGTTCCCCTGAAACATGACCAGTTTGTTAGCCGTTAGCTAAGCTAATGCCATTTTCCCAAAGCTCCTCAGCATAGGAGCCAGCCTTTAGCTGGTTGCAGCGTGAAACAAAGCCCCAGCTAAACAGTCGTGTTGTATATTCTTAACAGTTATTACAAAATCTGCCAAATACCAGTAGGTTTGTTTTAGTAAAAATAGAACGTCAGCGTTACGCTAGGCCCGTCAGCCAACATTAACGAAACACTGCTAGCTTCGCGGCCTACCTCGCTATCGAGCAGATTATTTGCTAGCAGTGCTAACGCAGACGACTTTGTGGGACGTTTGTGGTTTGTTTAAAATTTGCCAAAGTTTGTTAGCTTATTCTTTTAAAATGGAGTCAATGTCGGAATAGTTTAAAGGCTAGCTGATAAAATGGCCGCCTCTGACAAGAGGCCCCTAAGTCTTTGGATTTCATGGCTGTACCTCTCTGAACTGCACAACTCGCTAGCTGAATATCTGCTAAGACCGAAGCTTGCAGATTGATTATCAAATGGTATCGTTTAAATAAATAAATATACGGCCAGTTGTCTTTTCATTTTACTGCAAGCTCAGTCGATTTCCGCTTCCTACGCTTTTGAACGATTTACGCTATTGAACAGCCCCCTTTAATAAATCCGCACATGCATGTGAATCTGTTGGTATAAAATTGCCATTGCGTTTATGTCATCAGTTCATATTCTCTCCTTTTGTAGGTTACTCCAGTTGGGGAGGTGGAGGTTCTGGAAGCAGAGGTAAGTCTGTACACTCAGGCCTGGATTGCTATTATTTAAGAAGCAAGAAAGCATTAAGCGTTTTTATTCTGTTTAATTAATTTGTTTCTTTACAGTGAGCTTGTTAATCTTTTTGCTCCACCCCCTTTACTAGGTTCAGGTGGTTTTGACCTACACGGGGGAGGTTATAAGGATTCCATGTCTGGACTAGGGGGCTATGGAGGAGGAGGAGGAGGCGGCGGCGGCGGCCACATGAAAAGGGGGCTCTCGGGAGCATCTCTGCTCTCATCGACGGGCACCCATGCAGATGCAGTCATTGCGAAGATTAACCAGCGCTTGGACATGCTCACTCAGTTGGAGGGGGGGTTTAAAGGGGGTCGGAGTGACAGGTAATAATAGTTTGCTTTTTAATGCTCCATACCATCTTTCTTAGTAAGATACCCTTCCCACACATCCATGCACCTGAATGTGTCATATTTGCCACTGGTGTCTGTGCTGTTAGAAAAATCATCTTGCGTACCAAATTTGGCCCAATGGTTGCTCGAGAGCTTCGTCTCTTAGTGTTACGTCATGTCTGGCTGATGTCAAGTTACCACTTTGTTTTACAGTTGTCTCAGTAAATGCATATAAAAAGATGCTTAGGCCTTCTAATGCCAGTTCTAATTTTAAAGTCCAGCATTGGGTTCAATCCAAACCTGGCTGCCCTCCTAGCTTGTGATTCTTCAGTGGTTCTGAAGAAGAGTTATTCACAGTGGATGGGGAGAGAAAAAAACTAAGTGTATGCTGCTGTTTGCAGAGGCTGGGAGAGTTGAAATTGTTTGGAAATCGTGAGGTTGCACCAGTAAATTGTGCTGTTTTACTCTGTTGCGGCATTACTGTTTGCACTCAACCCTTGTTGGAAACATGCTGCCTCAACTCCTGCTTGAGATGAGAAGATTGTATTGTCCAGGCTGCATTTGAATGCCTCAGCATCTGAGGATCCATTGTTTGCTCCCCATTTGCTATGTTGCAGCGTCCGTCATTTGTTGACAAGAAAATGATGATGTGATCCTTTAAATCAAAGACAACGTGAAATGCATGGCCCCCTGTTGGAGGTGCAGTTACAGACCAGCTTTTCCATTTGTTACAAACTGACATCGTTGCATATAAAGCCAGTCCATCTTTATTTAAAACCCTGAGCATTGCTTTTGTCCCGGCTTTGTGTTTACACACGTTGTCTCTCTCATCCTCCATGTGACCTAACCCTGTCTTCTGGCTGTAGGTTACTGAAGAGAGATGGGTTTACAGGTGCCCTGATAAAACCTTGTTTAGCTGAAATGTTTATTGAAGGATGCTCGATGTATTTACAAAAACACAATTTCCCCTTTAAAATGCCCAGTATATGTTTTTTGAATATAAACCCCTTTTCTTTAGTATTTATTGTAACTGAGTCAGTTCTCAGGACACTTCTTTTACATGTTTCAAGACGTCATTGGTTCTGATGGACCGTGTTCATGTCTGTTCAAGGTTTTACAGCCTATCCTTTAAAAGGAGTAAGGCTTAAAAAAGAAACTGCATTTCCCTAATCTGCAGTAATTTCTGAAGACTTGAGATTAAAAAAAACAAAACAAAAACGCCTAACTTTACAGTGTACCACAAGCACAGTGTTTAAGTTGTTGTGGATCATTAATTTTTGATCTAATTTGTTTTCTGAAATGAAGCTGGGAGTGACAAGAAAACATGGAGAAGGCGAGACCACAGAGGAGAAGGAATAGCAGGTGGAGAAATCCAAACCTGGCTGCCCTCTCTGCCTCCCTTGCTCTCTGCTCTTCTCTACCAACCCTCTTCCTCCCTCCTGCAGGTTTGACCAGTACGAGTCATTCGACTCGCGCTCCTCCGCTTTTGCCTCCTCCCGAGATCTCTACAGATCTGGCGGCGGTAGCTATGGTTTTGGTGATGGCCGGGAGGACAGCATGCTGTTGAGTCAGCGAGGAGGCCAGGGCTTCGGAGGGGGACTTGGGCTAGGAGGAGGAGGAGGCTTTGACAGCCCCTCCTCTTCCTATGGAGTCGCTAAAATGCGACAGAATATGAGGGAGTCCTTCACCAGTCCCCAGGGAGGAGGTTCTGGAGGCGGAGGATGGGCTGGAGCAGGCCGACGTTCCCCCAGAAGGGGTGGAAGCGCCGGGGGTCGAGGAGCTGCAGGAGGGTTTGGAAGCCGCAGGTCAGACCCCACTCCATTAAGCGGAGGTTTGCGGGGAAGTGGTAGTGGTGGCCAGTCCCACCGTGGCCACTCTCCAGGAGGTGGTAGAGGAAAGCTCCCTTCCCTCCTGTCCAACCGCATGTACCCTGAGAGTGGGGGCTTCCAGGGTTCTTCTCAAGGGCCTCACGACTTTCCTGGGAGGCATTTTGGAGGGGGCCCACGGGCTGGCCGGCAGCGAGGCCGCAAGAGACCCCTTAACAAAGTAAGTACCTCCAGCCAAATAAGACCTCCTCAGATACCTGGAAAAAGTTAAGCCCTTTCTAATTCCCTCCTTTTGTATTCTCAGTCAACTGGCAAGTCCTGCTAAACTGCCAGTCCCTGCTATTTGCTGTCTAAAGCAGTTTGTCACAGATAGTGCCCAACACATTATTGCAGTATCACTTGCCCTTCTAGTTCCATTACCTGTCCTGTATCTACAGTAAAGACCAATCCCACATCTCCCCACACAATTCGTTGCCCTGTTAACTGTCCGGATGTTGATTTTTGCATGAAGTAGCTTAGATAGATTTTTTTTTTCTTTTTCTTTCCTTTGCCCCAATTCTGGCTTATCTTAAGATAAGGCTAATGCTATTGATGTGAAAATGCCACGAGGAGAATATGAACTTTTCCAAAGATTAAATCTAGAGTTTGTTAGTGTTTAATTCTAAGTTGAAGGTGTCTTGTCCAGGTTTGTATTTATTTTTATTATCACTAAATGCATTTGTGTGCCAACTGATTTTTGTGTAACTGTAGCAGGTGAAGCCACAGCGGGATGTTCAGAAGAAAAGAAAGCAGACCCCGACGTCAGGTGATGAGCCAGAGTCAAAGATGAACAAGACGGACAGTGCCGAGTCAGAGGCTGCGCAAGGTACTTTTTTTGTTGTTGAATGTTTGGTATTCTTGAAAAACATCATTAGTTAGCAAGCATTTTGGTGTCTTTCTTGGTCTTATGTGTGCTCTGTGCTCTTAGAGCAACCAGAGAAAAACGGCGATGGTGGTGAGCAAAAGGCGACAGCTGCTGCGGTGAGTGGATCGGCCTTTGACAGCTCAGTCTTTTGACAACAGTGTTTACATGTGCAGGATCTAACTAACTTCCCCCTGGAAATTGCTGTAAGCAAACGGCACACAGTTTCAAATGACATAATAATTTTAATGTAAATGCAAATGAGGACGAATGTGGTTTTACAAAACAGACGAAAAGGCTAAACACAGTGGTTCTTTTTTCTTTTTTTTTCATTTCACAGATTTGAGTTGAATATGTGTTTCAAATATTTATGATGGCAGGACTACATCCAGCAACAAACATCTATTCTTAAGTACAGATGATGGAATCAGGGATGGAAGAAAATGTGTGACTGACCATTTTGAGTAATGGAATATTTTTCTTTGCAGGAGGCGAAACCTAATGAAGAAGGTGATAAAGGTAAGCTTAACTCCAGCGACTCCTCACTGACAATCCTTTGTTTTGTGTCGGGTTTCTTCTCTCTTCTCTTCTCTCTTCTTTTAATTCAAGACTGGGGTGATCAGTATAGATTTTTTGGGCTTGTTCCTTGCGTACCGAAATTTCTCCTGATTCTCTGAATCTTTTGATATTGTTTTTTAAAAAAAATTAATTTACACTTTAACAATTTATTTACAATTTAAATTGTTTATGTTTTTATTGCGCGTAGGCTGTTTAAAACCTTCATACACTTATCTTCTGCACTTTTGCTCCTGATTAGCTGGATCCAAACTGGAGGAGAAGAAAAAGCCACAGGGCAAACAGACAGCAGCCCAGGGTCAGGACAGACACCCAAAAATGAGGAAAAGACGGGGATTCCTGGAAAGGTGAAATTACAAACTCCTAGACAGTTCTTTCAACTCTCATTGTAGTCTTTCGTGTTTTTTTTTTTTTTCCCCCTCATCGCTTGAACCCAAATATAATTACATCGATCCCGCGCTGCTCTTTATCATCTCACCTGTGGCTCTTTCTGGCTTTTTGACTGAATATTTTTCCAGGGTGATGTTTGCTTGTTCTGTGTGCAAGTTCCGTTCGTTCTACAAGGAAGAAATGGAAGCTCATCTTGAGAGTCGCTTCCACAAGGACCATTTTAAGTTCCTTTCCAGCCAGTTGTCCAAGCCCACTACAGACTTCTTGCAGGTAACTTAAATTTATTGGAAGTCACATTTATGATTTAATGAAGATGAAGAACCAAAACTGAAGAAACCTGCCAGTCATAGGCTTTTATAAATGTTAAATTTCTGAGCCAAATTTGAGGAAAGTGCTCGTTGTAAATATACTAAAACAGTTTGGAGTGTGGTTAAATGGAAAAACACTTCTGGTTGAATGTACTGAAATATTGAAGCAGTGATCTTGCAGATCACTGATCACAGAAGAGTAAAGATATTGGGCGAGGAAAAAGTTTCATGAACTGTAAACTGAAAAATACTTTAGACGTGTCCAAATTCATGGGTTGCATCCTCATGAGGCCACATTTGTAGACCGATTACGTCACAGTGACGCGACGTAGGCTGTCCAAATTCGTAGACTCCTCAGAATGCGGCCGACAAATGCGTCCTCATTTCTCCAGATTTTGAGGATGGGTCCGGTGTATCCTTTGTGGCCCACCATATCCCAGAATTTATAGTACGGCCCAGCGCCAAATTCATTTCATATTATGGCGGCCGCTACTAAATTTTAAAATTGCTCTTATAATAATGATAATAATAATAATAATGTATACTTTATTGATCCCCGTGGGGAAATTACTTCTCTGCATTTGACCCATTCACTCTGTGAAGCAGTGGGCAGCCACTAAGCAGGCGCACCGGGGAGCAGTGTGTAGGGACGGTACCTTGCTCAGGGGTACCTCAGGGTAGCTGTTCAGTGGATTCGAACCCCCGACCTACTTTTTCTGGGTCATAAAATAAACTTTTAACATGTTTTCAGGCGAGAATGTAGCTGTGTAAACTTAAAATATCTGCTTGGTTTATCAAGACATCACACATTTGCAAACGTGCTCTGACGGTTTCTGAGACGCCTGTTCCCCACCGGCTCGATAGCTAGCCAGCTGGCGAGAACACCGAACTCCTGGCACATCCCCCCGCAGTCTTCCCTTACTCGGGTTAAACATGATATATAAGTCACTTAGATAACTTAAACATGTTATTGTTTGGCCTTTTTCAGTGTTTTATTTCTTCCTGAGTAAATGGGCTTGGCTGAGATTACAGCTGAATAAACGTGTGAGATGATGGAGAGTTTACTCCAGTGTTATGATAGCAGGGAGCAGACGGCTACGTCCACATGTACACGGCTGTTTTGGTCACTGAAAACGGAGATTTTTAAGAACTCCTGCCAGGGTAGAGATTTTCAAAAACTCAGTTTTGAGCATTTAAGTGTGGACGGAGTTATTTTTCCAAAAATGCATGCGTGGACGTGATTTTTTTTTAACTAAAACGAAAACGGAAAATCTTTGTTTCAAAAATACCCGCATACATGTGAACGTAGCCCGAGACAGCTGGTGACGCAAGTCTGAAGGCTAGACCGTCCAAATTCACCAGCTGCTCACTTCCGGCCTACCCCACCTCATAAGGACCCGGTCGATGTAGATCCCGTAGGTCGGGTCCTTATGAGGATGCAACCGCTGAATTTGGACACCCCTTTTGTTTTATAGGAGTATTTGCAGAACAAGTTTAAGAAGACAGAGGAGAGGGTGGGTCAGCTGGAGAACCACAGTGCTGCAATCTGCCAGGTGTACAAAGAGCAGGACCTCACCAGAGGTAAGCAACAACTCCCACTGTGTGTTGTGTAGCCTAAAGAATTGAAGATGCACAGGGATTGCTCACTACAGATATTTCTCTCATGCTTGTACAGAGCTTGGAATGGAGCACTTTATGAGGAAGGTGGAAGCTGCTCACTGTGCAGCATGTGACCTCTTTATTCCCATGCAGCCCCATCTGATACAGAAACACATCAAGTCTCCTGACCACAACTACAACCGCAAGGTACAGCAGGTCTTCTGCAAATGGACTATCTCACGGCCTATATGCTTAAAAGGCCCAAGTTACCGTCAAATAAGCGCACTTTAATTTTTATCACGCCCTCCGGTTAATGGTTTTTATGCATCTAGATGATCGTCATTATTTTGGTGCGGCTTGTAAGGTTGGGCGATGTGTAAAAAATCGTCAGTCCAATAACGGGCGATTATATTTGCACATGAGCAGACTTTGATGGGCGGAGCTATGCCATTATGCACAGACTGATTTTAACTTGTTGTTTGGTCGAGTGTAGGACTGATGCTTTTATGCTTTTCATTGACATGAAAATGAACGGCCTGTAAACACGGTTACAGTAGAAAGAAGCCAGTTTCTCTTTGTTTCCCTCCCTAGCGTTGTGGTTTTTTTATTTAAATAAAATGTTTGTTTTTTTTCCTAAACATAGGCCACTGCCGTTCTTTCTGTTTTGAGTAAATGAATTGCTACTGCATTCAGGCGCACTCTGAGGAGGGTGGATTTACTCGCAGATGAAGGAAGGTGCTGTTAAAACAGCACTATTATTTTTATTTTTCTGCTGACTGCTTTTGGTTGCTTCAAGCAACATTATGAGCAAACTAATTCACTGACAAATAAATAAATAAATCGCCCTTGTAAAAACGAGCCTATCGTTGATAGTCGATGTATTCCTCCAATCCAATCTTATCTGGTTTTGGACATATCGGCTGTATAAATAGATCTAAATAACACACAGTGCACCCAAAAAAAGAATTTCATCAGCATTGAGACAGTCCACAAACGTTGCTGTGATCAGTTTCATGTAATAACTGTTTTCTTCCAACTACACCTTCCTGTCAGTCTGCAGAAGAAACCCATGATGACTTTTACACTGAAGATATAAACATTAATGGTACCCACCATAGCTGAGCTGTACAGTTAGCCTGTGTTTAATCTGGTTGGCAGAAGTAGACAGTAGAAGAAAATGATTTGTATATGAAGCTGCTTACATGGCAAGGTTTGTAGGCTGTGTGAGACTGGGGCATGATTTCTGCAGAGACAATGCTGATGACTTTTTCTGTAATAGCATCTCAACAGCTGAGATGTTAGCCCAGTTTTGTTCAATATATAACATAAAGATCACTGGAGGCCTGAGGTTGGCTGACATTGATCCTGCCTAATCAGAAAACATTAAGAACTTCAGACTGTCAGAGAACGGCATAAGTTTCTGTCCCATCCACGTCCTCTTTGTGCAGTGCCCTTTTTAAAATGCAGTAACCCTGCAAAGCCCTGCACTGATGTTATAAATGGTGCCACAGAGCTGAGACCATTGCTGCTGTTTACGATGTTTTGTTCTGACATTGAAATGTTGGTTATTTGAAGGGTATGATGGAGCAGTCCAAGCGGGCCAGTCTGTCGGTGGCTCGAAGCATCCTTAACCACAAACTCATTGGCAAGAAGCTGGAGAGCTACCTCAAGGTATACACATAATAATACTCGGGAAAGAGTCTGATTAATCGCACTTTGTAGGTTTGAATCAGCGGTATGGGTTGTAGTGTGCAGAAACTGTCTGACGCAAGCATACACAACTGACTGAGTGCAATGGGTCAACATGTAATTATTTTTTCAATACATTTTTATTTATTTATTTTGTCAGGGTGAAAACCCATTCACTGGTAACCAGGATGAACAGGATCCAGAGGACAGCATGGCAATGGACGTATCAGAGTTGGAGGTCACAGGCAAAGCGACAGAGAGTCAGGCAGAAGGAGAACCAGTCAAAGATGAGCCTGCTCCTGAGGGGGAGACTAGCAAAGAGGTGGTCAAAGGAGAAGCCGGAGAAACTGCAGAAGCTGAAGATGCAGCAGCAGCATCAGAAGAAGCAGCAGCAGCAGCCACGGAAGAGGAGGAAAAGATGGAGGAGGAGCAGGTGAACCTGGATGAGGGGAACCAGGAGGAAGAGGAAGGTTTTGAAGTTGGGGAGGAGGAAGAAGAAGATGAGGGATACGTGGTTCATGATGAGATTGGTGAAGAGGGATTACACGGTGACTTGGGAGATGAAGGATTGGAGGCAGCAGTGCACGAAGAGGACGATGCCAATGATCATGAATGATTTCTGCTCCGTGTGTGTGTTTGTGTGTGAGAGAGAGAGTGACCTTTCCACTTGAACATCTGTTTGGACCAGTCTGTGAGCTCTACTGTCGGCCCAGTTTGACTGCCACATGTCTTCTGGATTACATATACCTGCTCCCATCATGTTTCACTGTCAGTCTGAGCTTGTTATTTGAGTTTTGGTAAAAGCAGTTGCACATTTTGTCTACTGCTCTTCTTCACTTTCTTGCGGAGATTTACATGAAAGCAAATGTCAAAAATAGTAACTCTTGTCTTCTGCATGCATACAAAGTCTCAACAAAGTTAGGGTAGACTTCTCTTTAAATATCAGAGTAGACCGGACGTGTGGTTTACCCTTCCTCAGTCTCAATGCTGAACTCGTCTGTTCCCACGAATAGCGTCGTACTCGGTGCAGACATGAGTGGCATTGTTGGACTTTTCATTTCAACTTTGGCAAGAAGACACATGAGCATATTTATGAAAACTTAAAGTACTTTTTTTTTTTGTTGTTGTGCCTTTTGTTATAATGTAAGTTGTTTAGAATTAAGAAATTGCATTTATTGTAACATTGAGATATATTGTGTACTTTTTTTCTTTTTCTTTTTTTTTTTTGTTCCAGAGTTTACAATGTCATAGCTTTCAGGCATTTCCCAGTATTGATGAATGACCTTTTTCCAGACTTTTGGTGAAATCTATGAGGATGAGGGCTTTTTAACTCTGCAGGTGGGGGTGCCTGAAATGATTGAGGGGGACTGCTTGTAGGATAAGCCTGCAAATTTTTGAATATCATTCTGAATACTTTCATTTTAGTTTTGTCTCACTCTGGGAAAGAAATAAACTTGTTGAATAAATCAGTTTCTTTGTGTTTATTTCCCAAATTCACTCAGTGGTCGCTTAAAGTGCCTTACTACTTTATGGCACCAATTCAACAAAGGTGCTAGAAACATTGCTCATGGATTTTGCTTAATAATGAGATGATGGCATCACACCCCAAAGGTGCTCTATTGGATTGAGAAATGGTGACGGTTGAGGTCATTTAAGTACAGAGAGCTCATTATGTTCAAGAAACAAGTTTGAGAGGATCTGGGCTTTGGGGACATTTTGCTTTATCCTGCTAGAACAGGCTATCAGAAGATCACTGTGGCCATAAAAATGTTCTGTTGGTACCAAGTGACCTAAATTATGCCAAAAAATAACCCTGACACTATTATGCCACCAGGCTCCTAAAGCATTGATGGAAGGCCGGATAAATTAGTGCTTTCTTGTGGTTTACACCAAATTCCGAGCCTGTCCAAATATCACAGCAGTAATCGGACCAACAATATTTTTCCAGTCTTTATATTGATTTATCCTGTGCAAGTTGTCACTTCAGTTTCCTGTTTTTAGTTGACAGGAGTTGCATCTGGTGTGCTCTTCTGATAGTATAGTTTAACGTCCAACATGTTGTACATTCAGAGATGCTCTTCTGCACATGCTGGTTATAACATCTAACCTCAACGAGGTAGTTTCTCCCAGAGAACTGCCTCTCTCTGGATATTTTCTGTTTTAGAGCATCCTTTGTAAACCCTCGAGATGGTTGTGCAGGAAAATCCAGATGATAAGCTCATGTTCAGAGCAGCATCAACAAACATGTCACGTTCGAAGTCACTCAAGTCACCTTAAGTTTTGGTTTCAGCAGGTCGTCTTGACCATGTCTACATGCCTAAATGCCCTGAGATGTTGCTGTATTGTTAGTTTATGTGATATTTGTGTTAACAAGCTGGTGAACAAGTGTACCTAATGAAGTGGCCAGTAAGTTTGAATGCGAGTAGGACTGCCTGTGTAGACATTTAATGTAATCTGAGCAGTGTATCAAAAGCAAATCATCTAGCTACCAGGTTTATCTAATAATATGTGATGTGTATATATCTCACTGATAATTTTGCACATTGTGATGCAGACTGTTGACCACACAATTCTGATAACCTCTGGCAAAGGTTGTTTTATTACTGTGCTTTAATGTAGCACCATCCCAGCCACTAGGTGGTGTAACTACTCCCTCCTTCCCCAGCACTGATAACAGTTTTCACGAACATGAGCGGTATCATATTTTATGGGATAGAAACAGAACAAAAGGCAGAAAAGCACAATTCGCCGCCTTTATCTCATCTCCATCAGTATTAAGCTGGATTGACATCTTCATTACTTTCACACTTACCAAACAGCAGAACGAGCCCTCACGCCACTCACACAGCATTACACCTGGAAGACACCGCTCCCATCCAAACCCACAACAACCGTGCTTACACGAGCCTGAGATCAAATCAGACCATAAAGGTTATTTGCAGTAAGTCAATACGCCGTATAACAGATTGTCAAGTTTTAGAAATGCTTTTAACTTTCGTTGTGTTCTGTAGTTTGTAGGAAACGTATTTACAGAGAAAACAGGTGGCAGCTGGGTGGCCTACGTGCCATCCGTGCCGTGCACATTTAAGCTGTCAGCTTGCGGTCAACTAAATAAAATCCCGTTTTACCGTACGCCCACTTTTTACTCAGTTATATATTTAAACCCACTCGTTTAGTAAGGTGAACACCGACCTGTCTCCTGGCTGAAATGATTACAAGCTATTGCGTGATGTTAACCCGTGAGAGTGGGGAGGAGTTGTAGGTGACATTTCTTGGCCTGCCCCCGTGCGTCTGACGTCATTGACGTGAAACGGGACTGTTTGTTCTGGATTTGGGGCGAGGAAGGTCTGTGATCGCTGACAACCGACTGAAGAAGGTAAAAATATCATTTTTCGACTTCGTGTGGCTTACGTTGGTACATCAAACGAAAGTTTACGACCCCGTAGAGCAGATAAAACGCTTACAGCGGGCATCGGTGGCGTATTTCCCGCGCGCTCACTTAGCGCTTCGGGAAGCGGAGCATGAGCTGTCTTCGCAAGGCCTTGCACCGGTTCGGGCACACGATATAGCTCATTTTTTAGCTTTTAGGCGCGAGCGACTTGGTGTTGTTGTACATATTCTGCGTTGTGTCTTTCTCCTTTTAACGCTCGCGTGAAGGTCGTTTTTGTAGCAGCAGGCGCTGCATGTTGTCAGTGTGCACGTTAGCTACATTTCGCTAACATGCTAGCGAGTTAGCTGCTAGGCTGTTTGTTTGTAGCCCCGTAGGCCGTATTCGTGACACAAGTTACGTTCTCTTGGTAGCGTAGTAAAGGCGCTATGGCGCAGAAGCTCATGTGAAATGTGACGTACGTCATTTCGAGAATATCAATCCCGTCCAAGTTGTATTCTGAAACGCAGTTTACGTGCGCAGCTGTCACTCGAGCATAGTGGAAATGGCGATGCGCCGACATGGAAGGTTAGCAAAGGAAAAGCTGTGGAGTAAAGTTGTTTTGCAACATATGTGGTCGTTTATATGACATGTTTATGACCCCAGTTACCGGTAGATACTAAGTAGTAGCAGCATGTAATACTTTTCGCAGTCTCGTTACGTCTAGTGGCTTCATCGATAGGATATTTGATCTGTTATTGATCAGATCAG
>VUQR01032423.1:0-10484 GCA_015108515.1 Hemichromis elongatus
GTCAGAGGGCCCGGTGGCCCTAGTGTCCGGCAGCCTTGCCTCTGTCAGTGCGCCCCAGGGTAGCTGTGGCTACAATGTAGCTTGCCATCACCAGTGTGTGAATGTGTGTGTGAATGGGTGGACGACTGAATGTGACTGATAGCAACCCATTCTGCCATCATCACTTCTTGGAGTTTGTCAGAATTAGTGGGTTTTTGTTTGTCTACCCGCCTCTTGAGGATTGACCACAAGTTATCAATGGGATTAAGATCTGGGGAGTTTCCAGGCCATGGACCCAAAACTTCAATGTTTTGTTCCCTGAGCCACTTAGTTATCACTTTTGCCTTATGGCACGGTGCTCCATCGTGCTGGAAAATGCATTGTTCTTCACCAAACTGTTGTTGGATTGTTGGACGAAGTTGCTGTTGGAGGGTGTTTTGGTACCATTCTTTATTCGTGGCTGTGTTTTGGGGCAAAATTGTGAGTGAGCCCACTACTCCCTTGGATGAGAAGCAACCCCACACATGAATGGTCTCAGGATGCTTCACTGCTGGCATGAAACAGGACTGATGGTAGCGCTCACCTTTTCTTCTCCGGTCAAGCCTTTTCTAGATGCCCCAAACAATCAGAAAGAGGCTTCATCGGAGAATATGACTTTGCCCCAGTCCTCAGCAGTCCATTCTCCAGACTTTCTGCAGGAGATCAAAGTCATATGGAGAACGTGTGGTCAATCCTCAAGAGGCGGGTGGATAAACAAAAACCCACTAATTCTGACAAACTCCAAGAAGTGATTATGGCAGAATGGGTTGCTATCAGTCAGGATTTGGCCCCGAAGTTGACTGAAAGCATGCCCAGTCGAACTGCAGAGGTCCTGAAAAAGAAGGGCCAACACTGCAAATACTGACTCTTTGCATAAATGCCATGTAATTGTCGATAAAAGCCTTTGAAACGTATGAAGTGCTTGTTATTATATTTCAGTACATCACAGAAAGATCTAAAAGCAGTTTAGCAGCAAACTTTGTGAATACTAATATTTGTGTCATTCTCAAAACCTTGGGCCACAACTGTAGATAAAATCCAGCCCCTGCACAGTCTGTCTTTACGAACTGCTCAGACGCTGTTCAGCTAACACTAAAGAGATTAAACGTTTTTAGTGGCAGGTAGGAGCCTCCAAACAGCATAGCCATGTCTAAGAAATGATGTCACCACACAGGACGACCACCTCACCCTGGTCACCACTCTGTACAGGATGAATGTCTCGACTGCAGTCACTTGGCTCTCTGGGTGGTCGACAGTGACGAAGATGTCCTTAGTGTTGACATCCTCTTGGCCCTCGTCATCGTCCTCCAGTCTGTACTGGTTGACCATGGAGCTGGGAGAGTTGGGCATGGGGCTTCCATCTGGCATGGAAGTATTCTGGAACAATAAGAAAATGCGATGGATGTAAACAGCAAACACAGCCTCGCTCACTTTCATGTCAACAACACAGTGTCAGCTGTGTGTGCACTTAGAGACCTGCAGGGGTAGAGTCAGGTCAGCTTTGAAAACACAGTGAATGGACAGAGATGGAGAGATTCGACCAAAGCACACGGCTCTGAAGTTTTTAACTGGAACGTATTTTTATGTTGAATGTCCTTGAAGAAGGAAGGCTATGTTTGATGAAAGCCTTAAGGAATGTTTGTAAAAAGTGAACAAATGAATAAATAAATGCAGAGTCTGAATAAAACAAAGGAATAACAGTTGTAGTCAATGTCCCGTGCTGAATATCGTGTTGGATGTTATGATTTTGTCCAAACTCTCTGAAAAACTCTAATACACATTTTATTTATTGTTATCTGGTCCTTGCTCATAGTTTCTATTGAATTTCTCAAACTTTGTTCGATTCAGTGCTCAGCTATAATAAAATAATTGTGGGTGAATTTAATATCCAAAAAGATTTATGGCCTAAAAACTGAATATTTAACATGATTTCCTGAAAACGTTTTATCCTAAAAAACATTTGAATTTACAATAATGGATTGCACTGCATTGGGGAACACACTCCATTACAGTAGATGTCTCAGTCAAATCGCTGTACCCAAACCTAAAAATATAATTCCTCCACTCAATAAAGTCTGTTACTACAGAAGGGGAGTTCTCTCACCAGATCTCTGTCTTCACAAATCAGATTAAAGCATGAGAGAAAAAGTTACTCAAAAGCACCTCCAGACCTATCATTATGTAGCTACTTTCAGTACTACTGATATTTAGAGATCTTTGTGTGTTAACTTCAGTAATTATTTTCTCCTAACCTATTGAAGACTGCTTAAAGAAGTCCTACCATTAATTAATGCTTTCATTTTAAATATGATCACTCAGGCCTTTAAGGTGGCAGCATTGTTAATTTTGTTGAGCAATAATTTTTGGTCATAGTTTTCTACAACAACCATTTTTTTCTGATGAAAACAAGACGATTACTAAAAAAATATTTCACAAGGACAAAAACTATATAAAAAAAAAAAATGTACTGACACTTAAGTCACTGAATAAAAATGAGATGAAAATATTCTGGAGAGATGAGATCTTACCCGAACTATTTAATCCAATCCAATCAGAAGTATTCTCATGGTGCAGTAAAGTTAGAAAAATACATTTGAGCCGCCCGTTCTTGACAAACAGGATGGAGCTCCCGTCGATCGATTGAGGAAAACATGACCAAATGTCAAACTTGGGAGGAAGAGGATAGACAAATGGACACTTTGTAAACCATGTGAAGCACCTCTAACTAGAAAAAAACAAGCTTTTACACTTTGTAGTCAACTGAATCAATTTAAGATTTAATCATTGACAATCTCATGATTTTCATTCCAACAAAACTAAAAGAATTTAATGTCCAAATTATGACTAAAGCTAAATGACATTTTAGTCAAAAGACTTCAAAGTTCGCTGAAAAAAAATTAACACTTGGTGGCAGCAAATAAACCATTACTTAAAAAGTCTATAATCTTTAATGTCATTTTAACTTCAAAAAATCTTGAAAGAGTACTGTCCAAACAGCCAACTTTCAGTCAGTTTTCAGTACAGAAACAGCATTAAGTGGTAAATGTGGTGATGTGGTGAACGGACTGATTCTTCTATAGCTGGAGCACTCAAAGAATTTCATACCAGGGCTGCCACAATTAGTCGATTATCAAAATCATCGGCGATAAGTAGTAGGATTTAAGAGTGTAATAATGGACTGAAACAGAAGATGGCAGCAATGAATCTACAATGATGCCAGCTGCTGTTAAAACACTGAAGAAGAAGAAGAACAAACAGAGTTTCCGGTATCGTAGCCATGTCCGAATCCAGGAGCGCATCCTTCAGAGGCTGCATTTGTAGGCCGGTTACCTGACAGCGATGCGACAAAGGTTGTCCAAATTTGAAGACAAATGCGACTTCCTTTTCCCCAGATTTAAAAGTTGGGTTGGGTGTATCCTTCGTACCCCAACCTCTACATTGGAGGGGGGGGTCTTACATTTATATGAGGTAAAAAGAGTTGTGATAGTGTTGTATCTCCCAGAAGACAAATGTGCTGTCTTTATGTCTCTGTGTGTGTGTAAATTTGTGTGTGTAAGACTTCACAGCAGTACACGGTGGCTGCAATGATGAAAATTGAGCATATCAGCATTCTAGAGTCTGATCTGTGTTGTGATGCGAAGTCTTTGTGCTGCTGAAAATAGATGTTACAGTGGGCTACATGTTAATAATGAATGTTGATAATAATTCAGTGCCCAACTTAACAGCCCCAGGTCAGTGTCTCAGTTTTCCACATACATACACATTTCTATTAGCCTTCAGGAAAAAAATCTCTTAAATATTCAATTTTATCAATGTAATATTACATTTCAACTGAAAAATAAGGTTATGAAAGCATCGAAATGAATATTGTCTGGAACAATGTTTCCTGTAAGCTGCGTGCGCAAACGCGCACTGCTGGTACGGTCACCACACACAGAAAATCTGTGTGCCTGAGACATCTGAAGAGAGCAGCTGTCCTCTTCCAGCAAAAGCTCCTGAGATGGATGTTTGTCAAAGCGTGCATAAATGGTGTTACGTCATGAGCTGGTCGCTTTTCAGCTTCTGCTTATAGGCTGGCAGCAGCAGAACCGAGGAGTGATTTTATTTGCCAGAGGCCGGTCGGGGGCGGGCTTTGTAGGCATGTGCGTACGGAGTGTAAACATGGTCCAAGATGTTCTCACCATGCATTGGAAAGGTTACGTGCTGGTAAAACTTCGGCAGAACTTTCTTCATGTTAGCTTTATTAACCCTTTGGGGTCGCTGGACGCGCCGATGTCAAAATCATATGACCACTTTAAGACAACACAGCAACAAGACGCAGCGACCCAGAATCTTCATTTAAACTTGGTTCAAAAGTGCGGACTTCAAACTATATACCAGTTTTTAAATCATGTTAATAGGCCACGTAGAACCAGAGTTATGATGAAACATACACGTGATGTTTTTTTCTGAATAAAACAGCTGTGTTTACAGCGGGAACACTCTGTATTTCTACGGACAGCATTAGCAAACACTTTCGGCTTGCGAGTGAAAAAGAAAAAGAAAAAGAAAAAACAACCCTTCCCTATTAGTGGAAAAATATACCATGTGGACCAATAAAAAAAAAAAGAAGATCTGGCAACATGTGACATTTGGTTGTTTAGGTAGAGGGGGAAGATTTAGGAGTGACACCAGCAAGCGAAAGCGGGCGAGCGAAAGAGAGAGAGAGAGAGCGTGTTTTGATACGTGATTAGTGAAGTTTAGCGTTTTTGAAGGCTATAGTTAGTGTGTAGTGTAGTCATTGTTTGGTTTTGTGTGTCATTTACACTAGTGAATGTCACAGTTGCTCCAAAAAAAGACAACAAAGGCAGATTGCAGTGTAAAAGTTGTATGCAAGTGAAAAATAAGTGTGTCACACCTCCTGCTGTCAGACCTGCAGGTTTATCCCTGTAGTGTGCTCATCTGTCTTATAGTGGATAAAAACTATTTCTTTTTGGACTGGCACAAATAATTTGTGTGCCTTTTTATTTGATGCAGAACACCTGATTGTTCTGTAAATAGTTTTAAATGGTTATTTACAAAAACGCCTGAGGCCTTGGCTGCATTTTTAGGTAAATAGTACCATATAACTTTGTTGTTTGCAAAACTTGTGCATAATCTTTAGAAATGTACAATTTCTATTTGCATTTTAAGTTATGAAAATGATTCGTTAAAGATTTTTGTGGTTTTTACAGTAAAAAATAACTTCTTTCTACTCGGATTTTAAATTTTTTTGTCTGAATTTAGATCAATTGTGCTAATACAGTGTGTCAAAATGAAGAAATAACTCCATTTTCAGATATTTGAGGTGGTGCTTAAAAAAATGATACCAAGCAAGGCAAGATAAACAGCTTTTAAAGGTGAAATATAGAGGTCAATTTCAAAGTAGTCAAAAACGGCCAATTATACCCTAGACCGCCGAAGGTTAAACAAATTTGTAGGACTGCTTTCCTCCATTGCACAACATCTTTAATATTAGAAATATCCAGTCTCAGAGTGATGCTGAAAAACTAGTTCATGCATTTATTAATTCCAGGCTGGACTGCTGCAATTCATTATTATCAGGAAGACCTAAAAACTCCCTGAAAAGCCTTCAATTAATTCAAAATGCTGCAGCAAGAGTACTGACAGGGACTAGAAAGAGAGAGCATATTTCTCCTGTATTGGCTTCCCTTCATTGGCTCCCTATTAAATTTAGAATTGAATTCAAAATCCTACTCCTCACACACAAGGTCTTAAATAATCAGGCCCCATCTTATCTTTATGACCTTGTAGTACCATATCACCCTATTAGAGCACTTCGATCTCGCACTGTGAGCTTACTTGTTGTTCCTAGAGTATTTAAAAGTAGAATGGGAGGGAGAGCCTTTTGTTTTTAGGTCCCTCTTCTATGGAACCAGTTTCCAGTTTTGGATTTGGGAAACAGACACTATCTCTACTTTTAAGATTAGGCTTAAAACTTTCCTTTTTGCCAATTCATATAGTTAGGGCTGGACCAGGTGACCCTGAATCCTCCCTTAGTTATGCTGCAATAGATGTAGGCTGCCGGGGGATTCCCATGATGCATTGAGTTTATCATTTCCAGGCAACTTTCTCACTGACTATGTGGTAATAGACTTCTCTGCATTGAATCGTACCTGTTACTAATCTCTGCCTATCTTCCACAGCAACGCTATTTCATTAGCCTGAAACACACTGGCTTCCTCAAATGCCTTGCTTGTGATCCTCAAATGCAGCTGGTGAGAAAACCAGTGAGGAAAATGTCACTTTTGTGGCTAATGAAAGAGCATTTTAATATGCTATAACGACTCTGCTTTAAATTTTTATTTTTGATGATGATTACGACGAGGATGATGATGGGAAAGTCAGGACATACCGACCAGAACCTGGATCAAGTTTATCCTGAAGGGTCTGGTGAATGGAGTCTTTGATAGCCCATGAGACAAAGCCCACTTGGCTAGGAAAGATCGTGGCTGGCTCTGGGGGACCCGAGTCTGGATTGTAGCATTCCTGGTCTGGACATCAGCTTGTAGCATTCCTGGTTTCTGGTTGAAAAGAAATGGATAACTTGAAACGCCCAAAAAATAATGACTATTGTGCTTGGCAAGCATTTAGTCATTTGCTGACTTCAGAAAAGTCAGGTTTTTATTTTATTTTTGTGTGTTTATCAAAAGTTGAGTCTGCCTCTGGTGTCTAGAGGAAGGCTTTCATAGTGGAGCTGAGAGTAGTTAGTGGTGCAGCTACCTGGCTATAAATCTGTATTAAGTGGCAATAAAAGATTGCAAAACTGAAAAAGCGTTGAAGGCGTTTAGGAGATTTGGGAATAAGCCACTCCACCACACTTTGGATCTTGACTGGTTCTGTCTTTACCATCACTCCTTCAAGTACATTGCCACAAAAGTTATTGAGGGTGATTGAAACTCGCTTTTTGGGGCTTTGACGTAAAACCAGTTTTCCAACAGGAGCTGTAGGACAGCTTGAACATGAACCAGAATAAGCTCCACGTTAGAAGTGGTTGTGGGTGGCAAACTAGCCTGGATCGCCTGTAGAGAGGCTCGGATCTTAGCCTTGGTGTCACTTATGGTGCATGGAGTTGGAGCTATCTTGAATTCCATGACTCCCTGTGAACAATGGTGGCAGGAGGGCAGTCGGGTGAGTGTGGTGTGGATTTCCTTCTGTTGGGTTTATCTTTGAGAGAGAGAAGACAAATGTCCTCAAAGTGAATTTTCTTAAATTTATCAAGCAGTTGAAGGTTGCCAGGTCTGCTCGCCCAGGAGACTCAAACAAACAAAGAGCACCACCCCCAGACAGTAAATGCTTTTTATTATGTGTGATTAACAGGACACTAAGGTGATTGGTCAAAACGGTTTAGGCTGGCTTTAGGTCTGATGTTTACTCATGATCCTTCTGCAGCTTTCAGGGCGTCTGCTATTTGGGAGGACTCTTCAGCCAGCAATGGTCTCATTACCATGGCAACCATCTCTCACCCTCCAGTGTAGAGTTAAAGAAGGGGGTATAGTGAATACTATAAATCAGATTTATGACAGAAGCCACATTCCCTGTTGAACGTTTGATGCAGAAGCAGTGAAAAACGCTGTTTCACAAAATAAAGGTGCTATAACTGACACTCGAACATTGTGTGGGTCCTGTTCATTTCACAATCAAATACAAAAAATATTTCAACCTACTTTTTGAAAACGTGGGGCTTCTTGTTTTTATATAACTCCTCCTTGTTTTATATATCTCCCCATCTCTCCTCGCCAGAAATTCGTTTGTTGTCTGAGGTCAAAAATGCACAATAAGAGTACCAAAATAGGCGTACCTAATGCAGTGATCAGTTGATTGGTCAGATCTGTTTATTTGGATCCCAAAAATTTGAAAAAAATAAATGCATCAAATTTCAACCAGTGAAAAATATCCATGCAAATATTTTGTGTGCTAAAAAGTATTTTGAGATCACATAAACTCACTGGGTGATTTTGTAGTATTTGTGAATCTGACCAATCAGATAACTGCATCAAATTGTGCACCTGTACTGAATATACAATGATATGGAAATGGTAAAATACAAATTTGACCTCAGACAAACAGCAAACACTGCTCCAGCTCACTCGTCTCTCCGAAATCATTTCTCCTACTCCTTAAATGTGGTCCCATTTCTGCTAACAACATTTCAAACTGCCTCACTGACATCCTAAAATATCTACAGAAGCTGCTGTGACACAGCTTCAAAGCTTAAATTAAACCATAGTATTCTCCCTGCTGCTGCCCTCTTGTGAGAATTGTATGCACTCTGTTTCCTTCTTTTCTTATTTAGGAACATCAGTACCAGCTCATTATCACGTCCTGTAAACTTCACTTTGTTTTCACAGTGCATTTTTGAGGACAAACCTTCCGCAAAAACCACTGTGTTATGTACATATATCGGGTACATGGTAAGTTTGGATCCTCTTGAGTTGTTTTGGTTGAAGGTGGTTGAAGGTTCAAGTTACTCTGTCCAGCGGACAAAGAAATGATGCCAATCCCTAGTTAACAGAGTTTTTATATTATGCTACAAAAAAATCCTTAATGTGATCAATTTAAAACTTAAGGAGGAGCTGCGGTTTAAACTTGGCTCTTTCTATTGGCATTCTATCCACCCATGTTTCATCTCATCCTGCCTGGCATGTCCCTGAAAATGGACAAGAGAAGTTGTATATTGTATATTATAAGGAACAGACTTTTTCTTCTTTTTGACAGCCTATGGGATTAACAAGAACAGATTTTTAGAACATGAACAAATTAAATCGATAGTAAAAAATAAAGTTATACCTAATCAAGTTGAAATACAAACATCAATAAGTGTAGTACAATTCCTTAAACTTAAAACCCCCAGATTACTGCCTAAAATATACACAATATTCTCAAAAATAGATTAATCTATCTTCTATCTTTTTCTCTTAATTTCTTTTTAATTTCAATTCAGGTTAGATTTTTTTTGTGCGCAACACAGATTTTCTGTGCGCAGAGACCGTACCAGCAGTGCGCAATTGCGCACGCACGCAGCTTAGAGGGAACATTGGTGTCTAGTCTGTGCCTGTCATGTTTCCTTTTACTTTGAAGGTCCACATCTCATGTTAGTGTGTCCAGTGTTACTCTCCCCTGTGTTGTCTTTATGTTTCATTCGAGTCAGCTGTGTCCTCGTGTGGCCACTTCTCCTAATCGCCAAATGTGTATCTATGTTACCTTGTTTCATGTAGTTCCTCTGTGTCATCTCTGTTGGCTACTTAGTTTTTCCCATTGTAGGTTTTTAGTTAGCTCTCACCTATGTTTTCCTTCATTTGAGTTGTAATTATTGTAATGTTATTATTCTTTGTATAAATAAAACATTAAGAATTACTCTTTGTGCTAGGTTCAGCTAGCTGTTTATTTTCTTAACATCGACTGTCTTCTTCCGTTCTAACATTTTTTTGATCGCCACCTTGTGGGTAGCTACTATCATTACATCCCCTTTCCAAACAGGTTGGTGTTACAATAACCACAATTCTGAAGGAGAAGGACACTCTGTAAAGTCTGAACATTCTTCACTAATATTTAACAGTTCACAACTGTTGCAATCAACTACATTCTGTAGTGTTTTTCTGCATAACCAAAAATTGAGGCACAAGTCAAACAAAATAAATCCACACATTTTCCAGACTGAACCAACCGAGTCCCATACACCCTTCAAGCAGACTAGAATGCTTAACCTTCGACAACTTACACAGTCAATAACACATTATAACTAAGCAGGTTTGAAGTGTGAACAATTACTAGCCTAATTATTATCATTTATTTACTTGAGATTGTTTTGTTTTCTTTTTCTTTTAAGAACTTAATTTCAACAAACAATTTTTACCACAACAGTTCACACTTGTTCTATGAGCCTCTCTGTAGGTTTCTTAGGTCTGGTAGACCTTCTCAGTGTCTCAGACATTGGAGAAGGTGAAGGAGGCTCACTGTGGTGCTCATCAGGCTTAGCAACTTGTTGTTCAGATTCAGTCTCTGTGTCCAGATGCTGAACATCCTGTGTCTTTAACAGACTCCTCCGGTTTCTTCTTAACACTTGTCCATTCTCTCTCTGAACAGCAAACGATCCGGGCCCTACTATTCTAAGAACTGTTGCTTTTCTGTCCCAGAAATCTGGACCTGCAATTCTCACAACATCTCTTTCCAGAAGAGGTTCCAGACGCCTAGTTGTTTTGCCGTAGTTCCTTTTCTGTCTGTGCTTGAGTTTCATCCTTTTGTCAATCAGCTCGTCGTCATGTGTATTGTCATTTTCCTTGGAAATGTGTGAAAGTGTGGTGCGTAGCTTACGATGCATGAGTAGCTCAGCAGGTGATGCCCCACACTCCAGAGATGAAGCTCTGTAGCTTAGCAGAGCCAGGTAAGGGTCAGTCTTACCGTCTCTTGCTTTCTTAAACAGTCTC
>VUQR01032426.1:0-11680 GCA_015108515.1 Hemichromis elongatus
CCCATGTTTGTACTGAGTAGGAGATGCTCTGTATCTCATTGTACAACTGTATAATGACAATAAAGGCATTCTATTCTATTCCATGCCGACATATGCTTTGAGAAATGAGAAACAAGCTTTTTGCCAAGTACTCTATGTATAAACTTTTTGCATTTAGAAAATTTCTTATCAACTTTGCCTGGCAATTAACAATTATGAAAATATATAACTATAAAAACAAAAGTCTATGCTTAATACCTGTATTGATGTCAAATTCTACAGTAGCCTGTTTTTGTATTGTTTGAACTTTGTACAAAGTTTGTTTAATTATAACTTTGTCAATGCCAAGCTAAAAAGGAAAAAAAATGGACAACATTAGGACTTGGCTAATGGCTTAAATTATAATAATCACCAATTTGCTGAAATTAATACAGTCTTGAGGCAATTTGATGAATCTCAACAACTTAGGCAGGGTTTAACAACAAAATCAGCTATAACCTGGACTTTGGGCTGTATTTTTTCAGTGGGCCTCCAGTTAGCTATTAATGGAGTTTAATGCAGGACACAGAACTCAAATCGTCCAAAGGTGTAAGAGATAAGAAAAGCAGAAAAAGACAAAGCTCACCACCCACTAATTTCACCTGAAGACCAGTGCATCCTAAACTACCACACAAGGATCAGAGAAGGATTCGACAAGGTCAAATACATTTAGTTGCACTTTGGATAAAGGGTAAAGGGGTGACTCAGGATTTCAAACTGAACTTAGACATCCTAAAACGTGAAGAGGTTTCTCACAATGACATTCAGTGAAAAAAACAAAAACAATCACAATGACACACTGGAGAAAAACGAAAAAAAATTCACAATGATTCTGTGTATGAGGAACCTGAATAGCTTATCTTTGCTCAAGAAATACCTTGAGAAATTCCACCTGCTTCAAAAGTCCTATGTATCTAGCAACAGCAACTGTCAGAGATTTTACTAAGTGTTTCTTATTTTCCAAGAGCTTAGACTAGTGCATGTCTTAAATGTGTAAAAACAGTAAAGAGTTACTGACAACAGAGATGATACAATAAAATCAGCTCATCTACATGTTTGAGGAATCCAAATATGGGGTACACACACAAGCATGCCTTCCAAATAATGGTACTAAAGGGCTATACAATACGTGTTGGCAATAGTAACAAATAGATACCAGATTCGTAATGATAAAACTCATTAATTGTGCTAAAATGATCAGTATTGCTGTCATACTGAATAACAACATAGCACTGATTGATGCACACTGCAGTGTGCAAGCTGTTCATTTATTTCATCTACTGTACATTGTCCGGCAGCCTCGCCTCTGTCAGTGCGCCCCAGGGCAGCTGTGGCTACAATGTAGCTTGCCATCACCAGTGTGTGAATGTGTGTGTGAATGGGTGGATGACTGTAATGTAAAGCACTTTGGAGTCCTTAGGGACTAGTAAAGCGCTATATAAATACAGGCCATTTACCATTTACTGTACATTGTTGACTTGTTTTTGGCCCAGCATCTGTCAAAGTATTTGGTAGGGATGTGTGTGTGCATGTTTGTGTGTCTTTCTGTTCTTTAACCTCTTAGGACCTGGCGTTCACATATGTGGACATCACATTTTGGGTTGTCTAGACCAAAATACTAAATTTTGCTCTACAAGAGCCTGATATCCACTTATGAGGACAATATACTGCCACTGTTCTATCAAAAGTTAAAACTAATGTCTTCATATGTGGGTCTCATTTTTTTTCAGGACCAAAAATCAGTTTTAAAAAAATTACGTAATCAAGTAATTCTTTGTTTTTATAGTCAACAGGTCCCAATCAAATAGCAAAGAGAAATAAAAAAAAATGCATGCCACGAAAGAGTTCAGGTCTTAGGAGGTTAAGAGACTTAAAAACAAATGTCAGAAAGATATGAATACGACCAAAGGAGCTCTGAGCAATTAAACAATACAGTACCTCCTTAGGTTGCTAGCTTTTGTGATAGGTTTGGTTCTAGCAATCTCATCTCATTTCCCAGGACATCAAATACAGTCTAAGCTGCTGGCATCTCAGATATGCACAAGGTGTCCTTTGGTGTACATAGGTTCATTGATACACTAGTTGCGACAGTATTTGATTCTGAGAGCTAATGGTCTTCTTTTAAAAAGTGACAAAGACGCATTAGGAGGAGAGCGGTGAGCAGATGATAGCATAAATCACAAGAACGTCACCAGTTCTAGGATGCGGTGTGAAACTAAATTAAAGCTTACACACAGGACACAATCAATTTTTAGTTTGCTTTTAATAGGTTGCAGCACCAAAACTGCTTATGTTTTGGCTTAAAGTGTGCCTTTAAAAAGTGTTAACCCTTAAAAAAAAAAAAGACACCGCTATTGTGACAGCAATGAGTTCCATCCAAGTGTTCACAGTGGCCGTGTGGCAGTCGATTAGTTTTCTGACACATGTATCACCCTGTTACTGTCACCAGTATATGACAAAGCCTGCAGCCACCATAGGGGTCTGACAGATTTGTGCATGGGTGCTCGAAAGAATGCAGGCAGAAGATGTGTCCCCCTGAGGCTACCTTGTATTGGAGTGATGTAACAACACAAAAGATTGATGCTGCATGGTGACGGTGTGAACACCTTGTAAACCCTTTTGTGCATGCACGGACATCAGTGCATAATCAGATGTATCTATTAGAGAGAGTAAATTGCAGTTCTGCCAGACTGCCAACGAAATGACAGAGAACAATTTCTTCTCAAAAAAAAAACAAAAACAAACAGTGTGAGCAATGTCAGCCACACACACACATACAGAGACCAGACAAAATTACTTTCAGTTTGTAATATGCTATACAATAAATAAGAAAGATTATAATTATATAACTATAATTATTATTATTATAATATTCTAATTATAAATAATTTACTTAGACATTCTGCTGCTGGCTGTATTTACTAAAAAGATATGAAAGACTAACCACAGAGATTGCAATAAAAAAAAATGAACTTCTTACTTTGTCCGGGTCAAGGTTTGCACATTTATTTACAAAACAATGCAATGCGGTCATAGAGGCCTGTCGCAAAGTTTGCGGAACTCCTGTGAAATCTATGACTATGACATTGACCCCTGTGGCTGCTTTCAGTGTTCGATTGATTACCTGACTGTG
This sequence comes from Hemichromis elongatus, assembly GCA_015108515.1. NCBI lineage: Eukaryota > Metazoa > Chordata > Actinopteri > Cichliformes > Cichlidae > Hemichromis > Hemichromis elongatus. The sequence goes on from VUQR01032426.1 coordinate 3,152, forward strand.
TGCGTTTATCTGAGGAGAGATATGGCTGGGTCTACGTTCAGGTCACCTTTGCCTGCCTTGTTGGTCTGTGTGTGTCTGAGAACGTGTGTTAAAGACTGACAGGTGCAGTCTCCTTTAATCAAAGCTCTTGGAGGACCCCACGGTGGACTTGAGGTCTCTATTAATCACTGCGAAAACAGAGGGGAACGTGGTAAGACAAGACCAGAATGAGTGTGACAGAGAGGCTACCATTTTGTTTCTTTGTGTTAATTGATTTGTCTGGCCTCTATATACAGTATGTGCTAGAATTCTCAACCTTTCAGCAAAAATAAACATGTTTACATTCAGGCTAAAAGACTTCAGATTATGTATTATTATAGGTAGGATTAGTTATATTTTATTAAAATAACTCATAAAATATATGACTCAACTGTACTGAATGAACACATAAAAAACTGGTCATGTTTACTTTTGAATCAAACTATATTATTTACTTATTCAGGCTGTTAATCTGGTATATGTTAGCTGATAACTTTGCACCACGTGTTCCCATTCAACTTCAGTCCTGGCTTAAAAATGTCAATAGCTTTTAAACCATACCTTTAAACAAAATGTTATCACTATAACTGCTGCTCCCTGAATGAGAGGAACCAAAACAGGCCATGCTGGTGTCAGCTAATGGATAACTATGATAACAGGGTATATACTGTATGTGAAGGCAGGACCTGTCATTACAGGTCAGCTACTTTAAAAGCGTGAACTGTTCCGTTATAAGCCAGGATATGCATGTCCCATGTTGTATGTGTTGTACTGCACAAATGGGCCGAAAGACAAAAGTGGTCCACAAATCATCTGGTGATGTCAAGGTAGATGCATCCATGTTTTTGTGAAGAATAAAATGCTCTATCAATACCTATTATGTTATCACACCAGTATCAATTTACCATGCCAGAATAATGGCTTATTTAGCTACACAGTCACCACAAGGCTTGGCTTATAGACGTACTGATGCATGGAAAAAATAAAACATGACTGAGTTAAGTGCGAGAGTGAGGTGCGTCCTCAGCCCAGTGGTTGGGGACCTCTGCTCTACGCCATATTAAAAGTGTCCACTGAGTGTTATTTTAAGAATGACAGAACACCAAGAGATGTGATTACCTTTTACATGTTCACTGTACCCTAATCTACAGCTTAGCATAGATTTTTAGATTATTATTGGTTGGTTCAATGGACAAGTGAGCAAGAAAGCTCTGAAACAAGACAAAGAAATGGCCGAGAAAAGGCAGCTGAAACTGAGTTGTAACTAAAAGTGAAAGATATAACAAAGAGGCAGTCACAAAGAAGAGGCTGGGTGTTCATAACATGCCAAGGGTAATACACCAGCTAGTGTTGAAGGCCTTTGGCAAAAGAGGCAGCAATTGAACTCTTCCCTACAATTACATTTAGCGGCAATGTGTGAATCACTTGACTCTCTATCTGGGTGCGAGTGGTTTCATTAACTCCCTATTTTCACTGTGCAAGACGTGTCACTACACTGTAGATTGAGTGCTTATTGAGGAGTCATGCCAAGCTCTCCGTCTCTGCTGAAACTGCTCGTCATGAACTATTTCACGAGCATTATGCAGAATAAGCTCAACTGTCAGCGGTTACAATAAGTGATTTTCTTTTTCAAGCTAAGCTGTCATTCTCTCTATTCAATACCAGGCAGAGATAAAGACAGTAAAAGGAGAGAGAGAAGTACAAAATCACACACTCATACACAAACAGAAATCAAGGCCTCGAATTGTTTATGTGGTTAAAAAATATTGATGCTTGTGTGTGTGTGTGTGTGTGTGTGTGTGTGTGTGTGTGTGTGCGTGTGTGTGTGTGTGTGTGTAGCTGAGCCCAGCGTGCAAAAGTGCGGGACTACCAGTAGTTTCAAGACAAGATTTAACTAGAGAGATAGAAAGTAATATCACTGCTTCAAATGGAGGCAGTGCAAGTTTTATCATTTTAAACATGCAGAAAGATATTTAACATTACAACAGTTGGTCCTGTGTGTTTTTCTATTTGTCCCTCTCTGTTGACTTGCGGATTCCCAGCTGATGGAGTTAATCAGTCTCCCAGGTGCTCTCTCAGTCTTTTCCCAACGCTGTTTGTTTGGCTTCTTCCTTGTTATTTTAGGTTTTACACTATAAAGTTTGACACTATACAGAACAAAACTTATACTGATAACACTAGCTAACACAAGCAAAACACACAAATGTATTTGTGGCTTTTATTTATTTATTGTTAGCGCCGTTTATATACTTTGTTTTACATAATTACATAATTTTCATACCTTATAAGCCAGATAGCGGCACCCCAATGAACACCAGACTTAGCTGACCAAAACAGCTTTTAAATATTTTTTAAAGAAGAAGCCACAAGCAAGCATGAATTCTTCTTTATGAGGCACAGACAAAAGATTTGGTGTGTGTAAAAACAAAAAATCGATTTAAATAATCACAGGGAATATCCTGGTAACTTTTTACCAATACGCAATTTGTTTTTAGCAAATATGTAAAAAAAAAAAAAACATCCATAATGTCTTTTTACGGATTATTTTTCTTTGCAGTGTATATTAGATGACATAATCTGACAAAACCTGTCCTCCTGTAAGGACTACATATGCACTGTTGATCATAAGTTTCGAAACACGGGCCAACAAATTGATTTTTAAGTATTTAAGTCAAGTCTGCTGACTTTAAAAGCAATTTAAGCAGTGTGTGGCATGGTTAACCACAAATGTCAACAGGGGGTAATAAAATATTAATGAAAAATGAACGTGGAGTGTTGGCAAACCAGCCGGTTAAATGTATTACATTTAGTCACTCTCACTGATCATGCTAATTAGCTCACTGTTAATTTGAAAGTGCTGCTGAGCCTTCAACTGCTCAACTTGCCTGTTTTATTGGCCCAGACATGGTCAGAGTTAATGTCCCCTCTCCATCATGGTCAGCTTTCCTTCCTAATGTATTAAATAAGTTATTAACACATTTTTCACACTCTATCTTCTCTACATCACACATTATTGCCAAGATGGTTAGCGAGAAGAAACTCATCTGTTACAGTGATAAATCACTGAAGCTCGTTTACTTGCTAATGCTAGCTGTGTTTCCTCCAGCTGCTTACAAATGAGAATTAGGGCTAAACTAAGAAAAAAAAATTAAAATGATCATTTTGAGAAAGTTGAAATATGCAGATTACAATGGTCTCAAGTCAAACTGCAACGACTGCTACACCCTCTACAAAATGCTTTGTTTAAATGAGTTAATGGAAAAATCTGGTGATACAACATAAATCCACTTTATTGCGCAGGGGTGTAACCATTGATAACTTTGCATCTGTCTTTTACCAGCCATTTCATTCTGTACAAACTACTCTTCCACATTTGTCTGTTTTTCGATCTCACCAGATGAAGCTTTCTGCGCCTGCATCTTTTCAATGTTCTTATACTTTTCACCACAACATGATTATGTGCTAAATCATTTCCTTCCATTCTGGAGTACAAATTCCCTAACTCTGAGATTTTAGAAACTGTGGCAGTTTGTCTTACAACACGAACTGTAATCTCCACATTTTGATTTTTTTCTCTAAACACAATTTCAGCTTTATCTTAAAATAGTATTTTAAGAAAATACTTTCTCAAAAAACATTTTTAACTGTAATCTCGAAATGCTGACTTTATTCTCAAATGATCAATGATATATTTTTCCTCTTAATGTGGCCCTAATACTCTGTCATACATGCTGATCTGCACCAATTTACTCTGAAAAACCAGAGGTTTATGCACAGTCTGTATGCAAAAACCATTACAAGAGCCAGCCATCGTTACTGGGAAATGGACGCACCCAGTAATTAATGATGGCTACAGTCCAAAGTGAAGCAGCACTGTCTAAGATTTAAATCGGTCTTTGGAATTTTTTAATTTACATCTATGTTTAGATTTAAATGTAAAATCAGGACAAATCCATCAGGGCAAGCAGGGCACCTGGGCAGGGCTGTGCAGCATAGAAGATTCCAGGATATATTATGATATAGCTATGATATAGCTCAGCTCCTTCAAGGTTAATATCTATGAGGTGCAGAATCCTATATATCTTCACCATAATGAGCCATCAGCTGTCACGCTCCAAAGACAAGAGCAGGGTAAAGATTCACAGTCTGGGCAATGATGCACGAGTGTGAGTTTGTCTGCATTTCCCTTGTATTTCAGCCGTTGTGAGGACCAAATATCCTGACAGGGCTTTGATGAAGAGCACTCTGATAACAGTTAGGATCACACTAGTACTACATCAGTATCACTCTCTAAGGGTTAGTTAAAGCACAAACCCAGCATAAACAAACAGAAAACCACGCAGAGAAGGTGCACCACTCGATCATTTTGAGAAACAAATTGGATGTCATAAAAGATAAGAAAGCATCTACAACTTTTTAAAGCCTGACAGGAGGAGTGCAGCTAGGGAAAATGTTTTTAAATGTTTCTTACAGAGGGAAAAAAGCAATGTGGGTTCATGCTTTGGTTCTCCGAAAGAAGGGGGAGAAGCGGAAGCTCTAATTAAGGATAAGAGACTTTTTTTCTGTCTCTCTCTTTTCTTTTGTGTGCCTCAGCAACTTTTGCAGCACTTCTTTTTTTTCTATCACCTCTTTTTTTTCTCATTTACTGCAGTGGCAAGCACATTCCCCCCACTCTCTATTCTATGCCTGCAGGATGGGAGAGTGCTGTACAGCCTCCTGTCAAGGCAGAAATGCATATAACCCACATACTTGCACTTGCGAATTCTGCAGTTTGGGGCCTGGATAAACATGCACACGCCTAATCATGTGTTAACACAAAAAAGCCAAAAATACATTTACACAAATATGGTGTAAGAAGAGCCCTGCTGGGAGAACAGCAGGGGCGTTGGATTTAAAGATGATGTGATCCCTTCCAATCTCTGCTAATGTGTTTGTTTCTGCAGAAAGATTTTTTTTAAAAAAACTTGAATTACAGCCTTGCGGTTCAATGCCTCTACCAACAACATTAGTTCATTTAGAGAAAAAATAAACAGATTACTTGAATGGGTTCACATGCTTTGTCAATAAAACTAATATTGATTCACGCCATGTTACTAGACGTCTTTAGATACTGCATGTATCTTGGTGCGAAGAAACTACAATTACTAAAAGAAATTCTTAACACACATTTTAAGCACTGTTGCAGGATTGTTTCTTCAATTCTTAGTCAGCCAAATGTGGAATTGTAAAACATTCTCCCATTCTGTTCCTCAGTAGATTTTCTTTTCCTTATAACATTGTCATGTCCCAGTTTTAGCATTAATATTGTCAGTTTATTCTTGAATCCAAGTAGCGCATTTTCCATCCATCCATCATCACCTTTAAAAAGGGAGAAGCAGGATTCCTCCTGAAGTTTATGCAGCAGAGGAGTGCAAAAAGTTGGGATGTTGGTGACCAAAATGGAGAAAAAAAGGGAAGGGAGTCAGGTAAGGATAAGAAATAGATGAGATGCAGAGATGCTGTGGATGTCTTAGCTAGGAGACTATTAGCATTCACACCCTGATGCCTTCCCCTGATTCTACCATCGCTCCCTCTATCTTGTCCATCAGTTTCCATCTAAGCCTTCAGGGCGAAAGATGCACTTTCACACATGCATGCACACTCACAGTCACACACACACACGCACACAAACAGTGAGCAGTATACTAATTCTGTTTAACAGGAAATCTCCTCCTTAGTGGAGTTGTGCTATTGTTTTATATATATATAGGTTTTGATTGTTAATCATAACTACCTTCCATGACTGGCCTCTTTTGTATTTTCATTTGTTTACCAAAATACGCTGTCAATCTTTAAACTCTGGTGCATTCTACTAAAACACTTTTTAACAATATTTTATTATTTATTATTTTCCTTTGAGACACAATCTCTCACTGAGCCACCCGACCATAGTAAAGATTTGTATTTAACCAAAACAAAATGTTCTCTGACATGAAATTAAATTGTACAGTTGTTTTCTTTTTTTACTTCACTAAAGGATTTCCTCTGGCCAGATTGACAAACACACCACTCTGTTGTGGTATGAAGCATAAGCGTGCTCAGGCACAGTCTTATCTCACGTGTTTGTGGCAATTACACCAATGTCTCAAAATGGAAGCAGTGACAAATTATTAATGTGCACCCAGCACCTCTCCTGTACTTACTGTGTCAGTAGCAGCTCATTACATTGACACTACATGAAGGCTACGAGATGACCAAGCAAATCTTTCGCAGTAGTCAGCTTCTCCATTAAACTTTTACACTTCACTACTGTAACATTATTGGGCTTGAGCTGGACAGCTGATGAGTGATGAAGCAGTATAGAGTAAATTTTGCACAATGAAAAAAATCGTAAAATTGAAATTACCTTTTAGTTCTACTAATGCATGGCAGGTAGTAGGATATAATGATCAAATGGGCAGTCCCTGAAACTTCAGTGTAAAGGGGAAAACTCTCTGCTTCTCTAAGGCAACAGTCACACGGACATAGAGACTAGTGATTGGCCCCCTGATAACCTCTGTTTGCAAGTTTCTGGAGTTTGCTGCCAGTTGGGAAAAGGTTATTGCACCAAAAATGTCCTTGTGATTGCTTTGGCCGTGTAACAATGTCTTACGAATTTCACATTCCTTTGCATAAAAGTAATATGGTATGTTACTTAATTACTCACCTGAAATGCATTGTCACATAGTTACCATTTAACAATATAAACTGTAGGCTACAATTCCAAGGAGGCTGCAAGCCTGACTGCTCATCACTGCCTTTGTTACCCCATTTAAGTTCAGGGTCTGGCTGCTGGGCTGGGGTCAGCATACCCTCATTTTTATCATCACTCTGGGTTCTTTGCTAGCTTTTGTTAGCATCCTGTCTGTTTAGATCACGGGTCTCAAACCACAGTCCTCGAGGGCTGGTGTCCTGAAACTTTTCCATGTATCCCTGTTGCAACAGACATGCAATTAGTAGGTCATTAGCAAGACTCTATAGAACTTGACTCCATGCTGAGGTGGCAAATCAGCCATTTGATTCATGTTACAGCAGCTCATGAGTGAATGAACACGGTGCAATAAAAGTACTTATAGAAGTACATTTTTCCAAACACTTACATTTACTTAAATCTACTTAAATTTACTTGAGTAAGGTTAGGGGTTGCCACTTCAGCATGCAGTCAAGTTCTATACTCTAATGACCTACTAATTTTATTCAGGTGTGTTGCAACAGGGACACATGGAAAAGTTTCAGGACAGCGGCCCTTGAGGACTGGAGTTAGAGACTCCTGGTGTAGATGTCTGCAAAAACCCAAAGTTATGTTAGCAGTATAATGCAGTTCTGTTCTGGATTTGTTCACCACCTCCACACAAAAACTGAAATGACCTGATTTGCTGCATAAGTGCATTGGTACAAAAACAAAAATAATTCTTTTTTCTTTTTACCAAATCTGATTGCACATGGAAGAACAACCTTTAAAACGCAAGTAACTACTTCATTTTAACCATAACATATATTGCATCACTGTGCTAACAACATTATTTAATGTAATTATAATACTGTGTTGCTTAGTAACACATTACACCTTCACTGGCTATGGTCGTCAATGGGTTGCATGGAAGATGCCAACTTGAGAGTGAATCCTCAGTAACTACTAACTGAGCTGAAGCTTGAAAAGTTTTGACACAAATTGGAAATGAAGAGCTTTTACCTTCAAAGTAAAAGCTCTGCCTTATCACTGCATTCAACATATTTCAAAAGGTGAAGGTGAACAGTTTCCATTTACAGATTCCGGCCTTAAATTTAAAAAAAAAAGGCAAGTAAATCAAATCCAGCAAGCATTGGCGGCTTCTCTGCTACATTACCCATAATATCAGCATTTTGTGGCACTACTAGACTCAAGCAATATTTGTCCTACTGCATGGAGCAATAAACGTGCACATCTTTTACCTTTGGTTCAAATTTTAATCTTTAGTTAAAATCGTACCCGTTGTTGTGGAAGTTTTTTCTTCCATTAAATAAAGCCTGCAGACAAGCGGTGAGCGGTAGCTAACATTTTTTAATCAGACAAAGAACAGAAACAACCAGGCCTGGTGGAGAGTGCATGATCGCGGGGCAGACGATCAGCAGAGTCTCCCAGAGCCTAGGATGGCTCCCAGTTAAATACCTTCTCCAAGAACAAAAGGCAGTACACAGATGTTTCACACCTTAAGGTTCACACTCCCTTGCTAACTGTTTACAGTGGAATAAACAGCTTCCTTACCAGACCCCCACTGTCTGTCTAATTGCATGAGTGTGAGACATGCTAACATCTAGTGGCACCAAGACATTATACAATAAAATAATGTGACTAATATACAAATAAAAGAAATTCTACTTCACCGTTCACTGCCCAGCCAGAGTGGACGATTTAGCTGCCACATGTATAACTGTTGTCGTCAGCATAGAGCTGGCAGTTAACGCCCTGGCAACAATCTGGGAGATCATTTATATATATTGTGAACAACAATG
>VUQR01032428.1:0-29022 GCA_015108515.1 Hemichromis elongatus
AGCTACTATTAGTATTCTGATTGTGTCATAACACCTTTGTCCCCACCATCGCCACACAGTGCTACCATATACAGTGATGCCATCACGGGCAGAAGCTCCGTTACCAAAACGGCTACGTAACAAGAAAGTTTAAAAACAAGTTGAATTACGTGCTAACGGGACAGAAAACTAATTCGGATATTGTTTAATAAAACGGTTTAACATTCGTCTTATTCCTAGCGTTGCTTTTAAGAGTAATCACGTTTACCAACCTTTTTTCTCTTTTCTTCTTGCTATGCGGTGAAAAACATGGCGGATATTCTGAATAGATAACCCTGCCCCCTCCAACATCACGTGACCTCCAAGGTCCGAACACATCCTAACAGGTCCTAACAAGGTCCGAACAAGGTCCGAACAGATCCTAACAAGATCAAAGAGTTTCAACCCATTGGGTTTGACCTGCTGCTGTTCGGACCTGGTTAGGACCTGTTAGGATGTGTTCGGACCTTGGAGGCAGTCCAGAAACTGGAAGGTACATTCTTATCAAATCAAATAAAGCTCATGCAAAAACAAACAAACAGATGAGCAAAAAGAATTTTCTCCTTCATTTCTGTCAAACAACGCTGTATGAAACGTTTCCAGCGGTTAGTATCATGGTTGCTAGGCAACCTGAGCAGCGCGACGGAGGCTAGACCGTCCCATTTCACAAGCCTCGCACTTCCGGCCTTAGCGGTCTTTGAGTACGCGGCCCTTGAGGATCGTTAAGGCTGCGTACTCCAGCTGCAGAACCTGAATTGGGACACAGCCATAATGAGACGTACAGAACAAACTATAAACCCTCCTACCCTCCCTACAGAGGCCTGCGGGATGATTCAGGAATGATGAGGCTGTATTCCGGAGACTTGATTGGTCAGTGGGCGGTGCTTCAACACCTGTTACTCTCTCATAGGAAACCTAAACTGCTCCGGAGCAGGTAGAACCACTTGAAAGGTTATCATAGCGATTTATGTGGGTAATAAGTGAGCAACCTTCATATTAGGCCACGGAAGTCACCTGGATAAACCGAGACCTTGCTTGGTAGTAGGAGTAGATCTTTGATGTCGTTATGGCGTCCACTACACGGAGAAACAATGACACCTCGTTAGACGAATGTCAGTCATCAAGTAAACTGCAGCGGAATGACAAGAGTCACATAGCAGCTTTGATCTTAGCTCGAGGGGGGAGCAAAGGGATCCCGCTGAAAAACATCAAGATGCTGGCCGGAGTCCCACTCATCGGGTGGGTGCTGAGGGCCGCCGTGGACTCGGAAATGTTTGACAGGTGAGGAAGGACAAGACCTTTTATTATAGGATTAGATGAACGATCACCAGCAGCAAGGTTCAATTTATTTTCTTGATGAAAACATTAAATCGGATATGTTGTATAGAACCTACATCTGTCCTCATTTCATAACGGCCTCGTATTCTGCACATCAGTGAAGTCAGAATATAAAATGCATCGTTTGCTCCCTGATCGCTACTGCTGAGCAGCTGTGTTCAGCTTTCAGCGTGACGTGGAGGAGTCCCACGACTCATTTTAGGATGTTTACTTAAACAAAGTCAGAGATCAAGAAAACTCCTTGTATTTATTTAATTATATTCCACCTCTTTTTTTCATCGGTGTGACTCCACAGACATAACCTGTACATTATGAAAAACGTTTTGTAACATCTTATTCAGCGGCATTTTTTAAATCATACATCAGGTCATTATTAACCATATTTGGGAGAAACACATTCAATTCTGTAGCTTTACTTTTTTATCATATACGTGTTAACAAATGCATTGATCCGTTCAATAAAATCTCACGGGAAAAACAACTGGAGCATGCGCACTGAGCTAGGGCATGATTTATATTCCAGCGAAAAGAACTGCACTCGCCAATTATTTAGTCTTCCAACAACCAGTTTACTTGTTTACCGATCAGCTTGGAGGTATGTGATTGATCAAGTGGCTGGCAGATTGTGTGCTTGTGGTTAATTACAGACACAACTTCTCATTTTATTTTGTCAGCTTTTTGAAAGTCACGTCTTGTTTTTTGATAAGTTCAGAATTCATTGCCATCATTATTACAGTTGGCTGTTTTAGTGTCATTGCCAACAAATATACTGGACACATTTATGGATATTAGTCCAAGCACTCATGGTGCTAAGTCCCAGAAATTCTCCTAAGTCGGCCCTTCAGGTGTATACACATATTTGATTTGGCAAATTTCCCTATGAAACCTCGATTTGTCATTCAGGGATCTTTAATGTGTTAGGTAAAAGAATGTGAAGAGACTGAGCCTCAGAATCCCAATTAATTGTAATGAATGAAGTCAATATCGATATAAAAATGTTGATATAAAAATTAAATAAGCAAAGAAGAGACGGAAGAAACACCCTTCAACTATGTTACGAGTGTTGACTGTTCATCTTTTGTCCAGCAGAGGGCACACTATAACAAAATCAACACAAAAAAAAATATATAATACATGACAATTGGTAGAGAAATTTAACTGTTTTGTATATCCAAAAACAAAAATATTGGGCAATATATCAGAGTATCGTTTTTCTTAATCACCAAATATTAGTCTCAGTCTTCTAATCACTATAGTTTTGACTATGAGGACGAAATGCAGAACGTCTAGTAGTGTTATGAAAAGAGATGGTTACAATTAATAATAACGATTATGTACCTTCCATTTCACAGTGTGTGGGTATCAACGGACCATGACAAAATTGAGGAAGTTGCAAAGGCATGGGGTGCTCAGGTGCACCGGAGGAGTCCTAAAGTCTCCAGAGACTTTTCCTCATCAGTAGAAACCATCCAAGAGTTTCTTGAGCACCATAAAGGTAGGCACATGTTTCTAAGCTGGCCTCAAAGCATTGCCCTGCTGCCACACAGTGCAGATTACTCTGCTTTTGTTTTCACAGAGGTGGATATAGTTTGCCACTTCCAGGCTACATCACCGTGTCTCCACCCGTTCCACGTTAAGGAGGCCTTAGAGAAGATCACGGTGCACGGTTACGATTCAGTCTTCGCAGTGGTCAGGAGACACCAGTTTCGCTGGAAGGAGGTCAAAGAAGGATGTAAGAGAGCGAGTTTGCACATTTGACCTGTGATCTCACTTTTACCTTTCACGTCTGCCTTCATTCAAGCTGACCCCAAAATGTGTTACTGCTTTACAGAAAGTATTATGAAGAGGAAGAGAATGAGCTGTAGTATAGTATTATAGAATAAGCTCAAGTTATACATCCATTACCCATTACCTGCTCCTACATGTTTGCATAACTAAACATACCAATGCTCTTCTTATCTCATTCTTATTGCACTAAAAACTTTTAAAATTCATTTAAAAAGAACAAGGAACACAAAATTATGTGTACAAAATACAGTAATAATCACTAACAAGTAAATAGCTGAGCTGAGAGTGAGATGCCTTGGTTGAGGTTTGTGGTCTCAGATTGCTTCTTATATTTCAGTTAGAGTTATTCTTCCTGCTGCCTAAGGCAACATATTTAAACTGCTTTCAGAGGGTGTGGTTATCCTGTTCATTTTGTTTGTCTCTTGTTTTCCGAATAGACCTGTGTTGCGTTTTTTTTTTTTTTTACATTTCATTCTGTCAGTTCAGCAGAAACATTTCTCACTTTCTCCATTTTCAATAAAAAGGTCAAATTTCTTGTTGGTATATTAAAAGTGTCAAATGACAGGGAGGAGCAGCCATCAAACAGTCGATCTTTGCACATGGATCTTGGTAATTATTAACTGTGATAAAATCCAACAGTGAAGCACCACTGGAAAAACAATGAAGCACATGCTTACAGTGGCAGTCTTCTTTTTTATACTTGTCTTTTAACCGTTTGGTGTTTTTATAAATGGGAATGGAGAACTGTTCCCACGTTGAGAACTGTTGTATGATCTATTAAAATCACCCAGGGTTATTAGCTCCCTTCATCAATGTAGACGTGTCCTGATAATTACTAAACTTAATTTTGCATTGAAGCAGCTTTCAGCTCAGTTTTGATACTTGCTCACACTTGTGCTTGTTTTCCACCTAGGGGAAGCACAGTGGCAGTCATTAGGCCCCTTTCCTTTCACAGGAACTAAGGGGGCTGAGCCAAGCTTTTGAAAAACAACCGCACACTATAATCCCCCCCTCCACCAAACTTTACACTTCGCACATGCAACCAGCAAACTCACTCTCATTGTTTGGTTTGCCAGACAGAGAAGTGTGATTTATCACTCCAGAGAACACATCTCCACTGCTCTAGAGCCCAGTTGTGGTGTGTTTTACACCTCTGATTCTGATGGATGCAGCTGTTTCCATGGAAACCTACTCCATTAAGGTCTACCCACCGTTCCTGAGCTAATCTGAAAGTCACATGAGGTTTAGAGGTCCGTAGTAATTGACTCTGCAGAAAGTTGGGGATGTCTATGCATGTGTCTCAGCATCCGCTGACCCTGCTCTGTGATTTTTATGTGGCATACCACTTTGTGGCTGAGTTGAGAGGTACCAATAATTAGGTCCCTGTATACCCACCTTAGCCTGACATTTCTTACCTTACTAACATAATCCAGGTGCAGCAGATTCATGTAACAAAACAAATGTCAGGTACTTACATTATTGTTTCCCAGTATGTTTACAACTTGAACAAATAACAAGAGAATTGACCTTTTTATTCACCCATCTCCATAATTATACGAAAAATACTGCAAAACATCACCGGTTATCACGGCTGTCACTAGTTCATTTTCCACCTCTGTTCATTTATATCCTACATTAACACAGAGCGTCAAAGAGGAGTGCAGCCATCTGCCAGGTGTGCAGCTCCAGGTAGTGGCTGGTGGCATCATAACTTTGAACCTTATGCTGCTGCTGTACATTAATAAAACAGAACGAATGTGTGTATCTAGCTAGCTAACATTTAAAAATCTAGACGACTAGTCCCACACTTTTGTAACCGGCGTGAAAGACCAAGAAGTGAAAGCTTTTTGCAGGAACAGTCAATAAAACAAGAACTAAAAGAGTCGCCATACAGAGTGTTAATAAATCCTGATGCGCTGATCCATAAAATCAAACTTTAAATCCTAATTTAGTTGTTCATTCCTTTTCACTTGCTTACCTGTGACCAATAAGACATTTAGAACCATACATCCTGTTTAACTTGACATAAAGTCATTTGGCTATGGCACCATGGCACATAAATGTATTTCTAAGCTGTGTTTGGACCCACATGCACACAACCTGCCAGTGCACACCTACCTTCAGGTTTACAACCAGTTTAAAGGTTAACTTATAAACTGGTTATCGGAAATATAAATCCTGACTGCTTCTCATTTAACTGGAATATCCTTTTTATCCTTCTATATTGTGAACACTCTTGTTTTACATGTATATGATAAAAAATAAATAAATCCAAAGCTACAGAATTTGGTATATTTCTCCCAGATCTGGTCACCTGTGATGGTATTAATTTCCATTAAATGTCTTTTTAACAACTCAGTTCACTCGCACACTGGTTGCTACTCTAAGAAGCAGACAGCTTCTCTGTGTAAATAACTGCTTAATGGAAAGAGAAGTTTGCATTGTTAGTAATGGATCCTGTTTCCTTCTAGCTGGTGAGCAAACAGTGCCGTTCAATCTGGAGCCAGCCAAACGACCGCGGCGTCAGGATTGGCCAGGGGAGCTGTGTGAGAATGGCTCATTTTACTTCGCCAAAAAAGAGATTATTGAAAAGGAAAAACACACACAGGTAAAGGTGGTGGTGACGGTGGTTGTGCATATATGGTTTATAATGACTCTGAAAAAACAGCCCGATTGCCCAACAGTCAAGATGTGCCCGGTTTATTGGCACCAACATTAAACACACACCCATAAAACAGCAGCAGATGAGAGCGATGACAATTGGATCATATTTCATCAGCTAAGTTGTCGAAGAGGTTGTTCAATCTGTTTTGCTGGAAAAAAAAAAAATCTGGGCATGCTGTCTGCAACCTTTTTGAAATCTCCAGACTCCTTGTTTATGAAACGGAGTCCTAGGACTGCAGAAAAGAAACAGAAAGAGTGCCATTGAACAAGAAGCTGAACTTAACTGTGGAAGAAAGTAAAGAAAAAAAAATCTTTCTGAGTTTGGTTTCCTGTGTTGAAAGTTTTTGTTTGTTTTTAGTTGTGTTGTATTTTGTTGAACTTGGGGATGGGGAGAAACGTGAAATATTATTTGACTGATATATTGTTTTTTTGTGTGTGTGATTCTTACTGAAACGAATATTGGGTTTGATTAAGTCCAAAGGACCAAATTGGACTATGACAGCTCCATGGTTTTTCCAGACCCTTTGTGGAACAGTATATCTAATTCATGCTTGTGATTTCACCTCTCTAGGGCGGTAAGTTAACCTACTATGAGATGTTGCCGGAGTACAGCGTTGATATAGACGTGGACATTGACTGGCCTGTGGCAGAACAGAGGGTTCTCAGGTGAGAAAGGCCTAAAATAATGTCTACCAGTCAGCTTTTAATTAACTATACACTCCCTTTCCTAATCCAGCCTATGGTTCTCTAATCAGGTACGGTTACTTTGGTAAGGTTACACCAGAGGTGGTCCGCCTAATGTTCTGCAACATTTCCGGGTGTTTAACTGATGGAAAGATCTTTATGTCTGTATCTGGGGAGAAAATGGTGTCTATCAACACCAGAGACACAACTGGGCTTCGGAAGCTACAGGAAGAACAAGTTGAGGTTGGATTTTTTCAACTGTCTGAACAGAATTACATGGCCCATCTCATGTAACGTCACTCACAAACTGCTCTCTGTCTCGCTTCACCAGGTCATACTGTTGACCTCGGAGAAGGACCCCATTGACCCAACTTTGCTTCAAAAACTTGAAGATAGGTTGAGGTGCAAGGTTGAGAAGGTGGGAGAGGAGCCGCTGAATGATTTGCAGTCAATCGTTGAGAAGAGGAAGCTGGAATGGAAGGATGTGGCATTCATGGGTAAAGCAACTGTAATTTTAATTGTTAACAGTTTCATTTGCAGGAATTAGAAACATGTCGAGGTTACTGCTTTAAAAAGCGATGCATTTAACATTTATGTTAAAGTGCTCTCACTGTTTTAATCAAATCTGAATACTTTCTGCAGCCCAATTAACACTTAAAGACATCTGAGTGTTTGCGTTTGTGCAGCCAGTCTTTGCAGTTTGTTTAGGTAAATAATAATTAGGACTAATGATCTTCTTCTTTTTCCCCTCTCAGGTTTTGATGAAGCAGATGTGAAATGCCTGAACCTGGCAGGGTTGAGTGCAGTACCCCGCGATGCTCCAGTTGTGGCTTCTAAGGCAGCAAAATACATCTGCGGCCATGATGGCGGATCGGGAGCCGTGAGAGAGTTCACCGAGCACATTCTGCTGCAGAAGAAAATGGCAAAATCTCAGAAGGAGCAGGACCGCATCGACCGCCACAACTTCTAATCTTAAACGAAGTCTACGTAGAAAAGGTTCAGAGTAATAAAACAAAACGTTGCACATGCATGTTAGAAATACTGAGGCCAGATTTACAGTAGTGATAAAAAGAAAGTACACCCTCATTCAATCTTAGGTTTAATATTTTAGGACATCAAAATAAGTCATGTAGTCCATACAGAAATGTAAAACACATTAACACATATTAAAACACTTTTTTTATATACTGCAAGGAAATTGTTCCCGCTAAAGGTCCAAACAACAAACCTGTTGCACCACATGAGGAAACCAAGGCAGCTGGTCATGTGTGACCCAAAAATAAACAAAGGACTAAACCAGCCACTGGTTACTTCACTAACCATGCGGCATATGACAGAAAAGCAAACAGCGGAAATTACTGATGTGATTGCAAGGAGCAAAGTAAGGACTGTAAGCATCTTGACCCAAAATACAACATCAGAGGTAGAAAATATTGTTTATTTTTATAGCTACAATATTGTTTAATTCCTGCAAGGGATATTAGTTATTTTGTTAAGCTAGTCTTAAGCACTTAGGTATACTTATGTTTAAAATTTACAAGAAAAAAACTAAGTGAGCTACTTTTATGCTTATGTTTAACTTGTGTTGTCCTACTATATGTAATACTCTAACATTTCTACTGCAGTCAGTGCCAGTAGATGACAGAGGGTAAACTTTTTTTTATTTTCTTAAAAAAATTTATAAGAATTTTTTTCACTACAGATAAGCAGTTTTTCTTCTAGGTTCTCAAAAAGACGGTCTATTTTAACACTAATAGAATGTTTTGTGTTGATACTGTTAGTAAATCTGGTCAAAAATATTTTCTAGCATGCATGTCTGAATTGGAGTTAGCTGGGCTAAAGCAAAGAAACTTACAACCTGGCCTCATACAGTGACTAATTTTGGCACTACAAAATGGGACTTTTGCACATGGAATAAGTCAATGCTGTAAATTTCATAAGTTAAATCAGATATTAAGTTAGTTTAGGGTTGAATTCCATTCCAAAGTAAATCACCAAATGTAAACAGAAAGAATGAAGCTAGCACTAGCAAAGCTGCACTGAATTGTCACATTTACTACAAGGATGCCATATAGGCCTGTACTACAAAGCAGTGTCTGGGGTTTAACTCTGAAGTTACCGGTTGTATTTTAACACTGTAAGATCTGTCTGTAATCACATTTCTACAGATGGAGTCGCTGTTATATTTTTCTTTTTGAAAATGGCAGATAGTGCCTCCTTGACAGAAGTCATGCAAAAACCTAAAATATTGCAAAGTTGATGTGAAAAAGAAATGAAGTCCTCTATCACCTCTCCACTCAAAAACATATCACAGTTATCATGCGTCTGTTGTTGGTGTCGCTGATATCCTTTTGTAACACTTGTCAGGCTCAGAGCTCCTCTGGATTCATTTATTTTCTTCTTCTGTGGGCTATACCTGTCTCAGAGTCTTGTGCCAAAATTTGAGAACTACCGCCTCACTTCATCAAATTTAATTTGATTTAATATGCTGATTGGGCTTTCTGGTGAGAAGGCTGGCAACATTTAATAGTGCCACGCTAACTATGAAGCTAACAGCCAGTTATTGTTTGGCCTATCCCACTGACTAGAAAGTAATTACTTTACTTAAATAAAACCAAAGCTAAGGTTCAGAGTTGAAACTAGCTGGATTTTGTCACTTTTCTCTTTTTGCAGGGTTTATGCTTAGCTACATTTCTCCTCACTGTAGCATGCTCTAGATTATACAGTAGGGTAAGAAAGCCAGTCTATTTCTTAAAAATAAGAATTTATGTCTGTTCGTTTGTGAATTATAAGTTGTTTTTCTTTTTTTAAAGGCCTAAATGCTAGCTTTTTGCATGTGGTGTGGAATTTTTTTATTCTTTTCATTTTTCTTTCTGTTATTCATCAATCTTGCATTACTTTTCGATGGTGCTTGTTTTGGTTGAATGTCCTTTCAATCGGTCTCTTATTTTAATTTTATTGGATTGTGATTATTTTATATAGTATTTTTAAATGAATAAAATTTATGCAGTTATATTTCAAGTTATGCAACAAATCTGGGTACTGACATCATTATTGTTTTTCTTAACAATTCTTAATAAATTAGGTCATCACAAAAACGCAACACTTTTGCTTTTGCTAATTTTCATTTTGAACATCAGACAATTGTCTGCCAATAGAATTTTCTCTGCATTCTATTTTTTTATTTTTATTTTTTTGCACATTCATTTCCCCAAATTTGGGGAACTGAGATTGCAATACTACTACCAGTGATGATGATGATGATGATAATAATAATAATAAATGTTGCAGCATTGCACATAGTTGCACTTTTCTCTAGGTCAGAAAAGGGTTTGCTTTTCAAAGAAAGTAAAGCCATACATTCCTCTTAATGGCACACAAGATTTTATTCAACTTTGTTTCAGCCAGTTTGAGAGTTCTGTGGTTTAGTCATTTGCATTGCGTACTGCAGTTAAACTGGTTGAACTTGTTCACTAAATACGTGGTTATGAATGACATATTTGTATAACACATTCCAGTGTTCCAAAAAGCTTCTACGGATACTAGGGGAGAGTGCAGAATGTGACATAGCCTTGATCCAGATAGAAGTTCCTGACTTTTTCCTCACAAATTTGGGTTTTAAGCCACATACTGACACGGGAACAAACAGATGTTACTATTACACTAATGTGCTTTTGTCAAGGCAAAAAACTGTTATTGTTGGTAACTCACAAGTAAAAGAAAAAAAACCCACAAAACATTTGCAGAAAATTGACTAAATACTGCTTAACTTGGGTACACAGAGACTGCTGTAAGACAAGTGACATTAAAGGAAAATATAAATGATGCAATCTATGTTGCAAAGGGAATGAAACTCAAAAAACAATTTAATCTCAAAACCAAAATAACTCGTGAACAGCATCGCGAGATACTTAAACTATTCCAACTGGGGCAGGAACTCATCCCTGACCAGGACTGGGCACTCCACCCTTTTCTGGCTGAAGACCATGGCCTTAGATTTGGAGTTGCTGATTCTCATCAAAAGGTTAAATCCTTGCTGTGATCCATCTCATCTTAGTCACCTCCTGTATGAACTGTTATTACCATGGTAGACCAACAGACTGAAAAAATATTTTTTCCAGGGCTGTACGAGCATTAAACACTGCATTGTCTATTTAAATGTGCTCTGTGCACGAAGGGGTTAGGAATAGCTGTTTTCTTTTTTATCAGTTTTTATATCTTATATAGCTTATAGTTTTTATGACTGCTGTCAGTGATCTTTGCACTGTTGAGATATTTACACGTAATTTCATTGCACATGTTAAACATTAAGGTGACAATAAATGCATATTCTATTCTAACTAACACTGGTAATGAGGATCAAAGATCATCTTTCTATCTCATACATAAGTACCCATCAGTGCGCTGAGTGAAAGTGAACTAACAGAGCTATGCAAATTGAGACAGACTGATAATCTTAGTTGTGAATGCACAAAAGCTTTGTTGTAATATCTGTAATCAATTTAAAATATATTTACCATCTTTTTTACAAGCGGGTATCTTAGCAAATGTACCTTAATGTTTAACATGTGCAACAAAATTAAGTGCAAAGATCTCAACAGTGCAAAGATCACTCACAGCAGAGCACATTCAAATAGACATCGCAGTGTTTAATGCTCGTACAGCCCCGGGAAAAAAAATTCAGTCTGTTTGTCCTTTTAATTGTTCTGTACTGTCTGCCATGGTGGTAACAGTTCATACAGGAGGTGAGATGGATCCATTATGATGTTATTGGCCTTTTTGAGGTAAAAGGGACCGTGTAAGTCCTCCAGCATTGGAGGGTGGCATCCAATAATTTTATTGGAGGAACAGGGAGAGTTTGGCAGTTAGTTGTTCCTATTGAGATGTAACCTCGAGGCAAATGAACAAACCTGATTTGCAATTCAAAGATTTTCATTATAGAAACTTCTAATAAAACTAGAGAATGCATTTTCTGAAGAAACTGCAGCGTGGATGCTCATAGCTCAACAATTTTAGGATCAAAGGAATTCCGGCGCTAAGCTGCGCACACATCCCGGAGCACGTGGGCTGGGATTGGCTGGCTGTTGTAGCAACCATCCAATCCCTGCCCTGAGTGACCCTCCCATTGAAATACATGGTAAAATTTTTGTCGAAAAAAGTGGAATAACTTAAAAAATATAAAAGTTAAAGACGAGAAAATTAGTCATGTCCAAAAGAAGAGGAATCCAACCGTGGTTGAACGGTCTCTCTACGTCGAACGGTGTCGGAGGAGATAGACGGTGAAAAATGTACGAAATCTATAAAAATAAAAATAATAATAAAGAAAAGAAGAACAATACTGTGGATGCTTAATGAGCATCCACACTAACAAGACTAAAGCATCCACGCTAAGAAATTGTAGCGATGACAGTCTAGCACTCATAAGATCTTGAAATAAACTCCATGTGCATTTAAGCACGTTTGGTTTTCAGTGGCAATATTTCAGATGCAGGTGAAAGGCCAGCTGTCATCGAGGGAAGATCAGGATGATTGTTCATATAGAGATAAGAGCATACACTTTCCGTTCTGTTGCATGTGTACAAAAAAACATATCAAAGAATGTAGCTGGACCAGGTGTCCTTCATTCTCCATGTAAGCTGTTGAAAACCTTTTCAGAGTTATAATTAGTGACTTCTACATCCGGAAATGTTTCCCGTGCAATTTAAGCAACTGCATTAAGAAGTGTTATCCCCCTCGTCCCCAGACTCTGCTTCATCCAAAGAAGATGTGCTAGTGGTGTTAGGGAGGTTATCAAAGTATTCCTTCCACCATCAAACCAGAGATCACTGAAGCAGTTAAACAACTCTTGGTGGCAGGGCCCCAGGGGTGGATGAGGTTCACCCAGATTTCCTGAAGGTTCTGGATGCTGTAGGTGTTAGGGTTTAACAGGCGCGGACTCAAGTGCAGGACTCCAAGAAGCAGTTAAACAATTTATTATACAATCCACCAGTGATATGTAAAGAAATGTGCGACAGGTGCTATATACAGTCTGTGGGGAAAGGGGGTCCAGGGTTTCCAGGGAAGGGGGTCCACTCGTTCCTCTGCTCTCAAAACACATGATCACTGCTCACTCCACACTCACGAATCACCACTCCTGCACAGTCCATACTCACGAACACGATTCACTCGAGGAAGGATCCAGGAGGTCTGAAGACACAGAACACGGGGTGAGGCGCAACACACAAAGAAACACGATTTCAGCAGAGCTTAGACTTTGGCAGTACTAACGAGTAGTTTGACAACAATCCAGCGTAGACCAGCAGTCCTCTCAGGCCGGATGGTAGATGAGCTGCAGGTGTGAGCACTCAGGTGGAGGCGTGGACCGAGGGCGTGAACCCGCAATGAGTAACGCCCCGGTGACAGAGGAGAGGAGAGGTAGAGGAGAGGGGAGAGAGAGAAAGGCTGATCAGCATCCTGCTGACCCTCCAGGCCGTGACAGTAGGGCTGTCTTGGTAGAGGGAAGGGGACTTTGAACTTGACATGAGGTAATCGTGGCTCAAGAGTTGGAAGTTCGTATTGTAATTAGAAGGTTGCCAGTTCGAGCCCCGGCTCTGACAGTCTCGGTCATTGTGTCCTTGGGAAAAGACACTTCTCCTGTTGCCTACTGGTGGTGGTCAGAGGGCCCGGTGGTGCCAGTGTCCAGCAGCTTTGCCTCTGTCAGTGTGCCCCAGGGCAGCTGTGGCTATCTGTGGTCTTGCCAGTAAGCGTCTGTTCAGCTGTGCTTCCAGGTGTGTCCACTCTGCCCTAACCTCCTACTGTGAATACATCTCATCACTGTCTGTTCTTTGTAGTGTCCTC
Organism: Hemichromis elongatus; assembly: GCA_015108515.1. Taxonomy (NCBI): domain Eukaryota; kingdom Metazoa; phylum Chordata; class Actinopteri; order Cichliformes; family Cichlidae; genus Hemichromis; species Hemichromis elongatus. The sequence goes on from VUQR01032428.1 coordinate 13,330, forward strand.
CCTCATTGTCTGTTGGTCTGGATTGTTATTGTGTTTGCTTTTGTTTTTATTGCCTTTCTATCTGACACGCTGGGTCCATTCTCTGCCTGCCACAGCCCCCCTCAGCACATGACATTTTTAATCTTTGTGCTTTACTAGATCAGCCTGCTTTATCACTACGTCAAACTGAGATGTTTCTTTACTCATAAGAGTGTTTTCCCTCATCAAACTCACAGAGTTTGTTCTCCAGAATTATGCAGGGAGTTAAAAACATTCAGGCTCACTGATTTTCATTTGGATACCCAAAGTCTTGTTTCACAGACACCTAACCTCAGTAGTTGTAAGGAGTAATAAGAATGTGCTAAATACTATTTAACCTTTCTTTTTTTAAAAACATCTAAATTTTATTTTTATGATTCTTACTGTATTTTCTTTTTACAAGAGGTGCCATAGTCCTATAAAGAAGTCTTCAGTTTCCTTAAAAGGCCTTATTACACTCCTTTAAGGATGTGCATAAATAGGATTAGACTTGGGGCCAACTGTCAAGGATTTAACCTTTTGATCTAACTAATAATTCCTTCTCTTCTCTTCATCTTAATGTTAAACTGTCATCAAATCCTCGAGAGATTTAAATCGACAAACTCACGCCAGACGAAGAAGGAAGGATCAGTAGGAACAAAGTTTCAAAAAACTACTCTGGCTGGATGGAACCGATAACGATGAAGAAGGGGGAACAAAAGTAAGGAAGAGAAACAAAGAAAGTTACCAGCAAACAATTTTAAAAATAAACTGGAGACACCAGAAACACGAGATAAGATAATTGAATAGAGAAACTAAATTCTTAACAACAGCTGACGTCATGGCAAATCTTTTTATTTAGCTCTAATTGAATTTTAATACCAAAATGCACAAAAACTGAAAACACTGAGCCTATTGTCACCCAAAGCCTTATAGTTTCAAATATTCTTTAAAGCACTCATTAAGTATGAATAGTCCCAAAAAGGCAGTTGATTTGGTGTTGTTCAGGTCCTTTTTGGTAAAAACTACAGTTCAAAGTTTTTTGGGGGAAAGAGAGATATTTGTGTCCCTATTCAGCTTCCCCAATGTGGTATTTCAATCTGACAGCTCATCAACATTCTGTTGTTTCTGCATGAAGAACCAATACTGAAACAGTAAAAGTGGAGATTGGGCTGTTTAGCTTTCATTTTTTGTGCAAGCCGCCTGATGCCTGCAGGTGCATCTGCGGATGTCATTTACCAGCCATTTTATTAGGGACACCATTGCCGGCTTGGAGCTTCTTTGTAGCACTTGACATGACAGCAGCTGACAGTTGTTGCAGATTTTGTCATCAGGGGGCTTGCACAAAAAATGAACGATAAAAATATCAGCGGAAATTGAGACTTATCAGACCAGGCAAAGTTTTTCCAGTCTTCGACTGTCCAGCTTTGTTGAGGTTGTATCAATTGTAGCCTGAGTTTCCTGCTTTTAGCTGACAGGACTGGCAGCTGGTGTGGTCTCCTGCTGCTGTAGACCAGACCATAGATGCTCTTCTGCATTGATTGTAATAAGTGGTTATACGAGTTACTGTTGCTTTCCTGTCAACTCAAAGCAACCTGGCCCCCTCCGACCTGTGGCGTCAACAAGACATTTTCTCGTAGAGAACTGCGACACAATTTTGGAAGGAAATTTCCTCTTTTTCAAACCATCCTCTTTAAACTCTAGAGAAAGATGTGTGGGGAAATCCAAGTAGATCCGAAGTTCTGAAATACACCAATAACCATGTCAAGTTCGAAGTCCCCTTTCTTCCTCATTTTGATACTGGGTTTCAATCTAAACAGGCTGCCTTGACCATGTATGCCATGTGAGTAGCTCATTAGATATTTGGGTTTATGAGTAAATGAAAAAATGTACCTAAGAATGTGGCAGGTGTTTAAATGAATAATCTATTCGATTGAAACAGAGGCTCTTCTCATTCATTTCCATCTGTCCAGCTGCTATGAGAGGAAAACTGGCAATAGTATGAGCAGATTTCCACACAAGAAAACTGTGAAGTTACATCTTAAGGTCAGTCAATGCAAATTTCAGAGTTTTTTTTTTTTTTTTAAAAACTGCTTTCTAAAATAGCCCATTACACAATCTGTGGTCTGTTAATTTATTTTAAGCTTTTTTCTTTAATATGGTTTTCAGACCAGCTGAACCAACATGGATCCAAACATTTTAATGCCCCTCTTTACTACTCTTACTTTTCCTGCTCATTTATTCTCTTGGATGTTTGTCTTTATCGGTGCCCTGGTCTTATGTCCGCCACACAGAGCAGCAGTGGTGCCTTTAGAAAGTCTGTTTGCACTGCAGGTGTGTGCCTTTGACTAGGATGTTTGAATCAATATTTACTTTTTGGCATGAATGAATGGTGTTGTCTGCAAGTCCTGTTCGGCATGTGTCTGATGGCTTTGTGATAAAAGGGATAAATGACTGATAAAGGGAGGTCCGAAGAACCATTACATGACTGTAACAACAAGAGCTCCCAGAGAGCGCAGCTCCCCCTGAAGAGCAAGAGCTAAACTAAAACTTTGATGTTTTGTGATGTTTTCATTACAACATGTTGACATTAGCCTGTTTCTATTACAATATGAAGATTTCAGCCAGTTATGGCATCATCGTGATGTTGTATTACACAATACGATTCCTTGAAATATTTTTTAAGGTCGGTTTGAACTTGAGCACTAACAAGGTCAAATGCTTAGCCAACCTAGGTACTCATGTCCTCCAGGGCCTGGTACATTATTGTGAAATTTGAAGAGGATGATAGTATGGAATATAATGCTTTTAATTTATTCATCCCCACCACCACCGAAGGGAGGGAGTATGCAACCACGCTTCAGGTGAGCACATTTCTCACATGCAGGTGTAGGCATCCATCCTAGTGGTGTGGATCAGTCAGTCAGTAACTCGTTCCCTCCTGGCATACATCTTGAAATTGCACCATAAAATGCCAGAGGCAGCAAAATTTATTCAAACTAAAACTCCTATCTGCAAACTGAGAGGATTTAATAAGGCCAATGTGTGAACCCCAAACAAATTCAAGTGTAAGGGTAGTAAATTTAGGTCAGAGAAATGTCACATTAGAAACCAGCTTTAAGTCGCTTTTTATATAAACCAATACATGTATATAAATATGCAGCCATGCATACTCGTGAGTAATTTAAAACTGATCCCCAAAAATTTGATTCTGTTCATCTGGACGTGGCGTTTTCAGCGGGAGAAACGTTACGTCACTCATCCAAGAGACTTGATCACAACTGGACTACAGGTTTCCCCAACCTTATAAACAGTACTGTTTATAAGATTGGATAATTAATAATGCATAAATAATTCTGATGAAGGAACTGACCTCGCAGCCCATTGTTTCTTTAGTGGTGCTAGTTAAGTCTTTATGCAAATGTATTGTTTATAACATTGGGGAAACCTACAGTCAGACTGAAGAAGTCACTTGGATGAGTGACGAAATGTTTCTCCCACTAAAAAAAACGCTACGGCCAGATGAACAGAATCGACTTTTTGGGGATTAACCTACCTGGATAATTGCTTCAAGAAAATTTAAAACTGAATTTCTGTCTTCAATACGGACCACCTGCAGTACCTTTGCGCATGCACAGTGAAAATCACTGCCTTGACATATTTCTTGATCTTTAATGTCAAATGACATTCCGAGTTTGGACGCAGGAGGTAGCAGGCGGAAAACCGTACCAGATTTAAACGACTACAAGCAAACTCTGTGGATTGTGTTTGTTTTGGGCTTTTGGATCACGGACTTTGGCTTGAGCTGGTGTGAGACTGGAATTGCACCGCAGATAGACGACGGCACTGATTTAGGTGACAGGACGGTGGGACAGGACAGGATCGGGAAAAGGGAGAAGCAGAAGAGAGGATGTTAGGAACACAGTGCAGCAAACTAAGTTCATAGAGGAAAACTGCTCAGATGAAGGTAAGTGTAGGACAAAAAAGATTATCAGAGAAGAATTTAAAATAATCTTTTAATACCAAAAATAATTTTAAATAACCCAATTGTTGGTTTACAGATAGACGTGGGAGAGATGCCATTAGACACGGACCAGATCATCCAACACGATGTACTTAAACCCTGCTGGGAAGAAAAAGGAGGGATGAAAAGCTCTGTTTGGACAGTAAGTATTATTTTAAACGTGCATGCACTGATCGGTTTTGCAGTTACGTCCAAATTTATACAGATGCATCAAAGACAACCAGCCCAGCTGTAATGGCATTTGCTGCACATCGGTTTCGTGCCAAAGCAGGAAAAGGATCAGGGGCGGATTTAAAGTAAGTTTCTTGATGTCGTTTGTTCGGGAGGATTTTTTTTTTTTTGTCATTTCGGTCCACACTCCACACCAGTTGGTGGCGGTAATGCACCATTTTGCCAACTGCCAAGAAAACCTATGAAGAGGAAGAAGAAGAAGAAGAATTTCTTTCCAGCAGTTTATTTCCTCCCTTTTCCCCCAAAAAAGTCTGTTTTTAAACACACGAACCGCTTTAATGTCCGCCAAGCGGAGACACAATGACAATGAAGCGGACGGAGCTGCTTCCTCCAACATGAAACAGAAGAATAGACGTGTTGGTGCTTCTTCCAACGAGACACAGAAGAAGAGACATGTAGCTGCTGTCATTTTAGCACGGGGGGGAAGCAAAGGCATTCCGCTTAAAAACATCAAGCCCTTAGCCGGGGTCCCCCTCATCGGATGGGTGCTAAGGGCTGCCGTGGACTCCGAAGTGTTTGATAGGTACGTTGCAGATGTGTGACGGTGATTTCATTCAAACTGAATTAAAGCTGCAAGGAGCGATGAGAGGGCCTTAGCACCCCGTCATAGCTCTGTGTGCTGGAGTCGAGACTCCTCCCTTTCATGTGTGGAACCACCAGTTTAAATTAGATCCAGATTAGATCTAAAGAAGAGAAAGGCACAGATTGGAGAACTTGTGCTTGGAAGTATTGCAAAGGACTCGGTCTGAGTATAGAGTCCATGTGGGCGTGGCCTGAGTGAGGGGGGTTACTCAGCCAATTAAGTTATCTGTAGGTAGATATTTTTGGCCACTGTTATCAATTTGTCCGTCTGCCAGTATGGGTCTTTATAACACCCGATAAATAAAAGTGACACAAGTGAAGAAGAGAAACACCCTTCAGTCGTGCTATGAGTGTTTATGTTGTGTAGTATTTTCACCAGAGGGTACTCTACAACCTTTTTGTCATTGCAACGTGTCCGTTTGAAATGCAATAAACACAAAAAAATGCACCTTTTCTTCCACAGTGTGTGGGTATCAACGGACCACGCCGAGATTGAGAAAATTGCTAAGGCATGGGGTGCTCAGGTGCACCAGAGGAGTCCCAAAGTCTCCAGAGACTGTACTTCATCATTAGAAACTATCCAAGAGTTTCTCAAATACCATGATGGTAGGTACGCGCCACATCTGCAACCCACAGCTGGCCCCGCTCTATCAAACTAAAGTGCTGCAGCGTCAAAGAATCGGCTTTTACGCCGTTGTTTCGCAAGCATCATTCTTCTGCCGCACAGTAGAAAATTCTTTGCCTTTTGTTTTCACAGAGGTGGATATAGTTTGCAACATCCAGGCCACATCCCCGTGCCTCCATCCGTTCGATGTGAGGGAGGCCTTAAAAAAGATCACAGAGGATGGCTACGATTCCGTCTTTTCGGTGGTCAGGAGACACCAGTTTCGCTGGAAGGAGGTAGATGAATTATGTAAGTGAACACGTGTTTGACTGTTATTTGCATGCTGAGTTCAGAGACGATTGTTCATAGCACGCACTGTTCTTGAGCTGGTCTGAAGCGATTGCTGACCTCTGCACAATGTGTGCCTCAGCATTAGCTCACCCTGCTCTGTGATTTTTATGTGGCCTACCACTTCGTGACCAAGTTGCTGTCTTTGACAGTTGCTTCCACTTGGATATATGACCACAAACAACTGACTGTGGAATATTTAATAGAAAGGAATTTTCACAACTGGACTTGGACTGCACAGGTAGCATTCTGTAGGTTGCGTAGTAGGTGCTTGAGTTTATACACCTGAATTCAATTATTTGGATAAGTGAGTGAATAATATTGACGCTATATTGTATCTGTAAATTCCTTAACAACAACCTATTTAAAGTAATTTTAGACAGTCTTGGTATGTTGATGGTTTGTGACTGTGGAACTGATTTGACTGTGTCAGTGGACCTCCAGCTTAGCAAATTATTAACTAGCATGAAACAAATGCTACCGATGTAAACTCGAACCATTTGAAAAAGTAGTAACAAGTATTCTGTTTACATCACATCACTCACATCCTTTGAAATTTAGATATTAGAGTGACAGCAATTCATTAATTAGACATCAGTTGGTATGGTGGTACTGTGTGTAGGTTGTCTGATGTCACAGCAGGCCCAACTTTACATGTTAAAGCGGTTTACTGTCTTAGAGGGGCTCAACAAATCAGCAGCCTTCCTATCCTCCTCCCTGAATTCCCACAGTCGTCCTCACTGTGTAGTCAAAGACCTACAGCGATGCAGGACCATAAATCTTGCATTAGTTGATGTCTGGAAGATCAAGAAATGTTTTTAGAGTTACTTGTTGTTCTTCACCAGAAATCTGAACTCCTGGTTTGACTGCAAAAGACTTTCAGGAAGATTCCCACTCCTCAGTCTGCCACTGTGCTGTTTTCATTTTCATGGAAAATCTGTGTACACAAGTACCGGTATGGATTTGAAATGCTTTGGGCTCATGTTGTAGCTAGTACCATGTCACCAATCGTGGAAAGAATGGATTACCTGAAGGTGAAAACTGAAAATGAAAAGGTCGGCAAGATGAGGATGTGATGAAGGTTTTACCATGGCTTTTAAAATTCTGGATAAATGAAATACAGAAAATGAGCACTCAATACCAAATTGATAACAACTGATAACTCATATCCTTTTATTGGATGTAATCGAGCCTCTTTCCTTCTAGCTGATGAAAAAACTGAGGCGTTAAATCTGGACCCAGCCAACCGGCCCCGGCGTCAGGACTGGCCTGGAGAGCTGTGCGAGAATGGCTCGTTTTACTTCACCACAAAAGATCTCATTAATACGGGACAGTTGCAGGTAATGGGATTAAAACTGTGCCTAATTGTGCCTTAAGCGCCAGTGCATGAAACTACACCATCTTTAATTCAGCTAACTGCATATTTCTGACACCCTTGCATTTTCACCTCTCTAGGGCGGTAAGTCAATCTACTATGAGATGCTGCCGGAGTTCAGTCTGGACATAGATGGAGACATCGACTGGCCTGTGGCAGAACAGAGGGTTCTCAGGTGAGAAGCAGCTAAAATGAAGTCTACCAATCAGCTTGTGATTCGACTATCGACTCCTTTTTCTCATTTAATGTGTGCTTCTTCAATCAGGTACGGGTACCCCGGTAAGGTAGTCCGCCTGCTGTTCTGCAATGTTTCTGCATGTTTAGCAGAAGGCATCAACGCTCTGTCTAGTAATACCAGAAACACATCTGCTATTCACATGCTGCAGGAAAAACAAGTGGAGGTTGCTTTTTTTTATCAGCTGTCTGAACAGAATTGAGTAAACTGACCTATCATGTGTAACATCGCCTACTAACTGCACTCTGTCTTGCTTCACCAGGTCATACTGTTGGCCTCCAGTGATGATGCTGCGGGCCAGTCTTTGGCTGCCAAACTTCAAAAAAGGACAGAGTGCCAGGTCATGAAGGTGGGAAACAACCCGCTGAACGATTTGAAAGAGGTCATGAAGAACAAGAATCTGGACTGGAAATGTGTGGCATTTATGGGTAAAACAACTGTACTTTTATTTCTTAAGAGTTCAGTTAAGTAGGCTTTGGGAACATGTCACTGCTGAGTCAAGGTGTATTTATCATTTCAGTTTAGCCTAACTATGTTTTTCTGTTCGCCTCTCAGGTTTTGATCAAGCAGATAAGAAATTCCTGGAGCTGGCAGGTTTGAGTGCAGTACCCGGGGATGCCCCAAAGTTGGCCTCTAAGGCTGCAAAGTACATCTGCCACCTTTCTAGGGGATCAGGAGCTGTGTGGGATTTTGCTGAGCACATTCTTCTGCATAAACCAATGGCAAAACCTCAGTAGGACCACATCATTTGTAAGAACCTCTAACGGAAGATTAATTTTGATAAATGGAAGAAATCAAAATAAATTAATCATGTATATGTTAGAAATATCAAGAGTCTGGTTTGAAGTAATGGTAAAAAAGCAGGCTCGTTTAATTCTAAGGTTTTGTATATCAGGGTATACTAAAAAATCATCTGGTCCTCACCAGTTGTTAAAAATGGGGAAATGCAACCTGGTGGTGGTCACTGAGTGGACCATGACCACCTCTGTGTACCAGACTAGGCCATCTGTCTCACAGCTAAAGCTTTACTGATACACATTTATTAACTATTTAACTTCCATATAGTTCCTTTGCTCTGTGCTTCTCCAGATGGTCGGATGAACACGTCTCGGGGTAAATCTTTACCTTGCAAAAAGGCTTTAATGTCCACAGAGTTCAGTTTCTGTTGATTTTGACACATGACTGCTATGACCATCTTCAGGGACTCAGAGGAACATGTTGGTGAGTCTTTGGGAAGTTCGTGAGTGTTTATTTCTTCAAAGCTTCTTGCAACCAGTCTAGCTTTGGGTACAATGTCCACCGGTGCTTCCTTCGAGTGTGCACACCCACCTCTTGATATATATTTCTGACCTTTATCTTTTTCCACTTCAAACACATCGTGTTTTTTTCCAGTTGTCAAGTTCAGTTTGTTTGGCTTGTGAGAAGATGTCTTTCTTCACAACTAATATTTCATCTCTGTTTTTGTCTGTGCATGACTTGACATCTTCAGACGGTGCCACTTGAAGGTTGTTTACTTGGTCCACATTAATGGAGCCCATGGATCCAGCAATTTCCTCAGGCTCACTGTACTCCACCTTGTACCACTTTCTCCGTTTCCCAGTGGCTTTTCCTGCTCGACTGATTATTCTTCTAGGACCTTTTTCTTCGTCTGTGTATTTAATTATTTGTCCAACTTTAAGTTTTGGTCCTTCTATACTGTGGTTGAGTGGGACAGTGTGGGATCTCTTTCTCCAGGTTGTATTGGATCACAGAAGGACTTGCTGTTTTCTGCAGTACCAAGCGCTTCATTATTTTTTTTTTTGATCCCATCTCCTCATTTTCGCTTTCAAAATCATGTTCCTCACCAAGTACTGCTGCTGGGTCTTTAAAAGATTTTCATCTGATTTTTCTTCTTCAGTTTCTTCCAGTTGTTCATCCACTTTTCTGAGCCTAGACTGGTGTACTCTGATATAGGTTCCTCCATGCCTGTCAAATATTACTACACCATCTTGGCCAATGACCACACCTGGACCTTTCCACTCATGATTTTCTGTCCTTTTATAATAGACTTTGTCCCTCGTTTCATATTTGTCATTAGTGGATCGCATCCTCTAAGCCTCTGTAAAAGCTCGTCTCATGTAATGTTGCAGTGTGCTGGGCTATCCATGTGCCGGTACTCACTTCAGTTTCCAAAGCTGGAGGTCTGTCAGTAAGGACTGAAGGCACATTTGGCTCCAGAAGATTTCAGTTTAAGTTTTACAGGTTGATCATACATTGTTGCTTTTTCTTGAGCAATGTCCAAGACTGCACTTGCTCTACTTAATGAAGTCTTGCTTAATCCGTTGGTATATCTGCTGGAACAACTTTTGTTTCTATCTTGCATCTAATTTGTTCTATTTTTTGTTGGAATTGACACTTTCTTTGTGGCTTGAACAATTTTTCCATCACCAAAGCGGAAAGGTCTTGTACGCTTTTCAGCTTTTATTTTTTGTAACTCTTTCTGAAGCATCTCACTTTTAAAATCTTCAAGCCATTTTTCTCCATTGACACTTTGTCTGTTGATTCAATCAAATTCCATGTAAGCCTCGTACCGTCGATCATTTTCTTCTTTTAAAAACACAGAGTCCAGTTGGGTCAGAAAAACATCCATCCCCACATCTGTGTTGAGGTCATGGCCTGCGATTTCCAGCGCACTTCCCCTCTCTCTTCCTGATAGTGACAAAGTAATCACTAGGGCCTGCTTTTTTTTGTCCAAGTCTGTAACAAACCTCCGGATTGCAATTTCATTTTTCCAACTTTCATAAGACGTCTTCTTATTGAACAGTGGTGGAACTTTGTAATTCCCAGCAGCAGCCATCTGCTACCAATGTTAGTCCAATAATTACACAATTGACATTTTAACTCAAACTTTAGTGGTCGCCTTCTTTTTTTTGCACCAAACACCGAAAAGTCCATCCTCTTAAAACGTTACCCCCCCCTTTCCCGCCTGCACGTAGCCATACCCCACCCCACAGGACACTTCAGCAGTCAGTTGCATACAGCTTAACATTTCGAACATTGTTTCTGCATTTTGGTTTAATTTTATTAGACAAACGATGTCATGTTGTAATATGTCGTGTTTTTGTTCATCTGAGGTTGCATTTACATAATTATAAAATCTGGTAAGAGCCCGAAAGGTTTTTTATTACGTCCTGATATGTAAAACCTCAGAGCTGTCTTTTTTTTTTTTTAACCATCGCTAAGCACGAAAATTTCCCTGTGCAGAGCAGGAGGAATGTTGGCGGTGTTGTGAATTTTGCATGTTAAATCAAATGTTAAAAAAGGCTGTGTTTGAATATGATTACACAAAGTGACGTATAAACAGAAAGGATCGCTAATTTTACTGCAAGGACACAAGAGTCCTAGACTGTGGAGCATAATTTGGGTATTATTTGAAGTCACTTCAGGGTTCAGCCTGGAGTTTCTATACTACGAAGCAGGTTCAGCAGAGAACATCACCATGGTAACACATGACGTAGACTTGTTAAGACATCTTAACGGAAGATGAGGTGCCAAAATGTAAGTGAAATTAGTAAAATGTCCCATAGTAAGGTATTCAACACATCCCGCTCAGTCTTGAAAGGTTTCTTTGAATGTAAGCTGACCTCTAGTTCCAAGACAGGCAAGAACATATCTGTAGTCCCTCAATAATGTATCTAACCTCAGGAGCTATGTGAGCTATATATTACTATATTATGCTGGACAAAATTTTCTGTGAAACGCGTAATTAAATCTAAGGAGCTTAGAAAGAAAAGCGTCTTGAAGACGTTTCACCTCTCAGCCAACAGCTTTCTTGAGTTCTGAAGAACTACAATGACCTGGATGGGCCAGATCCATCCAGCATTAACTACAGTGTCTTACTGCCACTCCTTATTACTGCAGCACCTTCATAGATTCATGCGGGACTGCAGTAGCTACAGCACCTTGTTTGCATGCACTTTTACTATGAGTGTGGCTGTGTGCTCATAATGTTGTGTACACACTTGCAATAATAAGGAGCTGTAGCAAAGTATTGGACTTGCTTTGTGGTGAACTTGTAGAGCACTCAAGAACCAAACAATAACAAGGTCAGTGAGGTAAAAGCAAAACGTCACGGTTATCATGCTGCTCATATTCCCTCATAGCACTGGTTCTCAAATGGGGTTGGCAGGGCTCAGAGCTATTTAGTCCATTTTCTCCCACTTAACCAAGTCATTGGAGAGACAAACATTCATACCAATAGCCAGTTTCAAATCACCAGCATACATAAACCCATGCATGTATTTAGGAGTATCCAGAGAGAACCCACACAGACGTGAGCATGCAGACTCCCTAAGGAAAGATCCTAGAGTGAATTTGAACCCAGGACTTTTTGGTTGTGAGGCAGTAGTGCTAACTGCTGGGGTCCCCTTTTTCAATCATTTGTAGACCCTATAAATCCACGTGATTTGCAGGACAGGCTCAGGCAGCTGTCATTGCAGACAAGTAGAGTTCCTCTAGACCTGTGAGCATCTCTCTGTTAGGTTGTGTTTCAACGACTGCTAGAAAAACAAACTAAGCATTTTTCTTTGTTTAAGACTGAATTTGATAAGGTAAGGCTGGAATTCTCAAAGTTCTTTAATATGCTGGTTCACTTTCCTACTGAGAGTATAGGAGCACCTTAATAACTGCTAGCTACATCTGGTAGCCCGTTACACTTTAGCCTAGCCCTGAGACCACAAATGACTTGGTGTGTGCTGGAAGGACCTTTGTATAAAACCAGAAGATTTTTTTTAATTTTTTTTATTGTTTAGTTATGTTTTTACTTAATAAAGTTTAGAGTTTATGCTAGCTGGATTTTGCTGCTTCCACACATATTTCCTGATTTTTTTTAAAAATGTCTTTTTTCTGTTTGCCGTTTCACATTTCACTTCTGAGGCGCCTGATTTTAATTTCATTGGACTGATTCTTTTAAAATCATCAAATAAATAAACTTGTTGATGTTGACGGTGAGCAAACATCTGACTGTTGTCATTGATTTTGATTGAAAGACTGTTGATATAGTTCCATCACTAGATTTAGGTTTTAAACAGCATTTTAAATGTAAAAAATAAATTTAAGGCTTCGCAGCATTTTTATTTCACACATTAAACAAGCAGCAGGAAAGAATTTCTGAATTTTGACCATCGCAGCCTCCTGTTTCATACACCTAAGTTCTGTTGTGATTTAACTACAGCATTGTTACAACAGAGAAATCATCATGTAATCATGTAAGTAATACAATATAAAGAAATTTAAAAAAATATATAATATATGCATGTAACAATATAAGAACAAAATTGTCTATATACATAAAATCGAAAAAAAAACAACTGCACAGGTAAATAAATATATTTCTGTATTGCACAGATATATAGCAGCAAAGATCTGTGTACATCATGAATATCTTCATTTAGTAAAAACATTTGAAATATATAAGTGTGTGTATATATTATAGATAGATATGGTAGGATATTGACACCAGTTGATATTGCTGTCAAAAAAATAAGTTTGATGATTCAATTTCCAAAATGACCAGTGATGGCCTTTAAAGCTGTGCTTTTACATTTTATGTATGTGATAATTTGCAAGTCTGCAGGATAAAGTATTGTTTACTGATAGAGAACCAATAAACTCGCAATAATAGTAGTCATTTAAAAACTCTTTGTTTTTTCTTTTAGAAAGTGTAACATACAAAGTATAAGCTCGCATCCTGGTTGCCCAGTTTGAGAATGTCATAATGGGTGTAAGTTTGGCATTAGGTGTCACCAGTAGGTGGCAGTGTTGACCTTTACAGAACCTGTAAACCGAGGGAAACCGCACTGAACTCAAGTCTGAGTCTTTCTGTCTCATGTAGAAAAGCATACAAGTTTATGTAACTGCTGGTTATTAATCATAAAAATCCACTTTTTGTAATACGAGTAGTATAAATAATTGGTTTGGGCGAAAGACTCTTGACAGTCACATGTACACATGTGTAATGTTGGCTCCTAAATAGACTCCAAAACGTTGAATTATCACAAATTTTAATTTGTGTACATGGTCATCTGACCTGTTATAGTGTAGTTATGTAGATTAATTAGAAACAGTCAAAGGGTGAAATAGTGTAGACTTTAGCTCAGCCACGCTGTTTAAGTATAGCACTAATAATGACATTCTTATTTACATTGTAACATACAATATTGTAACACACTATTATCATAGAACAGTTTCCCTGTTTTTTTTACCTTTAACAACATCTCAGAGAAAACACTTCTCAGAGAGTTTGGTCAATATTAGCACGACAGCATCACACCGTTGCTGCAGATTTATTGCCTCCTAATCTGTGCAGAAGAGGTATGCAGAAGAGCATTCAGAGATGCTCTTCTGCATACCTTGATTTGATGAAGCGTTTTCACCCAGATAACTGCTGCTCACTGGACAGATCTTTTTCTGTAAACCCTAAAGATAGTTATGCGAGAAAAACCCAGCCTGTCTGGCACCAAAAGCCACATTCAAAGTTACTTAAATCAGTTTTCTTCCCCATTCTGACACTCGTGTGATTGGTTGACTTTGTTAAAAGGGAGTCTACTAGATTGACCACAAGTCTAGAATTAAGTCTGTATTATTTTGGTCAAAATTTCCTCAACAGTGTATGAATTGGAATTACTTCCAGTAATTCTTCATGCACTTTAATGTTTATGTGTTATTGTAAGGTGACCTTGAGGGTCTGAAAGGCGCCTATAAATAAAATTTATTATTATTATTATTAATATATTCAAAATGAACAATTTACCGTTGGAACAGTTAATTTTCCTTGAGGCAGAAATAAAAAGAACTAAGGAGGGAAAGTTATCAATGTAAAGGTTGAAAGAATATGCCATAGTGATTCTGACTGAATGCATCTCACTGCAGAAAAGAAAAAGATAAAAGTAAATGGAACAAAAAGAGGAAATTTGAAAGCATTTAAAGACACAAATGACACAAACACTACAGATATACAAAGAAATACAAGTCTTTACTGATTTTGGAAAAAAAAATATAATAAATGAATTAAAAATCAGTTAATGATCTAAAGATTTATTGCCTGACAACCTTGTTGACCTTTTACTTCACAACAGGAATATCACAACACAAGATTTCTTTTACTGAGTCACAGAGACTGCAAAACTATGAGGATTAAAGTAAATTCCTCTCCCTTACAGTTTAGGTTTAGGCATTGGTTGGTTTAGTAGACTCTCATAAATCCCACATGAAAAATGACGCGTCAAAGTGCTGACAGCAGCTGATGCCTCTTCCTTGTAGCTGTAGAACTTGTTGCTTTCTTTTTTCTTTTCATTTCGTTTCAGCTCTGCTACGGGCCCATTGTTTCATTTCTTCTCAGGATTAAAGACAAACATTGTACGTCTGTCAGTCAAAAACCAAAATGTACATCATCGGTGCTGTGCTACACCCAACGCTTTGGAAAATATGCTGTGCCACGGTAGGCTTTTCTCGTCAACAACCGTACACTCACACACACAGGTATGCCACCTGACCAGTGCTCCTACCTATGGTTATTAAAAAAGCAAAGGCTATAAATATGAAGTACGCAAACTGACCTACTGCAATAATATGAGACGAACAAAGACAATTAAAGAGGATTAAAAGTAGATAAAGAAATTAAAATTAATAGGTCAGTAAAAAATAGTTACGGTTATCAGCCTGAAACTGGATTCTTATCAAATTTAAGTTCACCACCTTTAAAACACCAGAAGGAGTTTTTTCAAATATTAACAATTTTTTTTATATTTTTGTGGTAGCTGACAGACGACAAGTGGCATAACCTACGAATGACATGATCAGATATGTTAACTTTTAATTTAGCATCTCACCGTTTGGGAGCAAACACATGAAAAACTGAGGACACTAACTCCCATCATCCTCTGTTGTGTTAATATGTTAACACCCTAAACCAACCATGTTAAAATGCTTTCTGTTGTGGTACACAAGCTCAAAAGTGTTCACGTCGTATACTCCGAAAACAATCAAAAATAAAAGATGGAAAGTTCTCCTTTTACATGTCTGTGAAGGTTCTCAGTCATCCAGGTCATCGTAGTCTAAGGAGCTGTAAGGAAAAGGCGTCTGGACTTCTTTAGATTGCTTGAAGACGTTTCACCTCTCATCCGAGAAGCTTCTTCAGTTCTAGGGTTCAGTTCTAGGGTTCTAGGGAACTGAAGAAGCTTCTCGGATGAGAGGTGAAACGTCTTCAAGCAACCTAAAGAAGTCCAGACGCCTTTTCCTTACAGCTCCTTAGACTTCTC
>VUQR01032428.1:39528-58914 GCA_015108515.1 Hemichromis elongatus
GGTTCCTGCTTTTTTTTTTTTTTTTCTTTTGGTCACTTTTAACGTGACTTCACGTCGCCACAGCGGCTTTCCCTGCACACATCGCTGTCTCTCAAAGGGACTTTGTGTTGACTGAGCATGCCGAGGGCCTTTCTGGTTAAAAAGGCGAATGTTTCGCCGGGAAAGCGGAACTGGAGCGAACTCCCCGATCATGAACGAGGGGACGTCTACATCCCAGGTGAGTCCATGCTGCCGTGATGAGCCATTTTTGTTGTTGTTAAAAAAAAGAGAAAGAAAGACATGTTGGCAGAGGCGTGTACGGGCTCGTTTTAGGGCGCCTTTACGCACGGATTTGTGAATTTATTTTCTTTCTTTCTTTCTTTTTTTTCTCTTTGCGCTTTTTGGAATTCAGCAGGAATACCGGTGTGGCAGGTGGGGGGGAGGGGGGTCCGGCGGTGATTGTAACGGGGCCACGGAATAACGGGAAGCAGCAGCGGCCCGCCGTACTCGGAGAAAGTAGTTCCTGTTTTGCGGGGTGTCGGATCTGTACTCTTCTTATTTTATATAACCTTTTATGTTAAAATTGTTTCATTTCCATGAAAAACGTTAAAAATCCTTCCTCGTTTTTCGTGTTTCTGGTGGTTCACATATAAACAATTTGAGTACAGTGTCACAAGAGCAAACAGTGACAGGACCAACTCCAGTGTTGTGGCCTATAAGCGATCGCAAAGGCCCGTTGTTGTTTTTTTTTTTTTCATATCGACCTTCAACCCCTGATTGTTCTTCCTTGTACAGCAAGGCAGCAGCCTGTCTTATGAAGCACAAATAACGACCTATTAATCGGCTTCTGATTAGTCATTCAGCACAGGCCAATTAATAAACACTTGAATTCAAATCTATTAATTTTCTTAGTTTTAAATGATGATGATGATCTTTAACTTTTTGTTTGTTTTTTGTTTTTATTGTATCTGCACGGGTTGGGCTCACTTTTTAAAACGAAGTGTAGCCATCAGCCCTCCTGACCTGTGCAATGATTTTGATCATTTTCCCTGAGCTGGGTGTCTTAAGACTGAACTGACAAGTTTGTTCCTTTTAATTCGTCACTTTACATTTAAATGACACGTTGAGGTCCCAAATGACTCCTTCTGCCCCCTCCTCACCCCCCAGTTTTCGTGAAAACAATCCCCATTGTTGCCATCGGCGGAGTTTTTATTGTAAGACCCCGCCGGTATCAGATAACAAGTAACGGACTACACCCTAAAAGTCTCTCTCGCTCTCTTTTCTCTTCTCTCCCTCCCCCTCTTTCTTTCCCTCTCTGTCTCCCTCTCCCTGTGTGTCTATGTGTCCTTTTCCTGTCCTCATCCCATCACCGTTAACTTTTAATCATTGACTTTTACATCCTCTTGGGGTGTTTGCAACCGGAACACTTGGATGAACTGAACCAGGATACGCTTCAAACAAGAAAAGAAAAGAAAAGTAAAGAAAAAATATATAGTATGTATTCACCCAAATAAAAGCGGGCGGGTTTAGGGGTTAGGGTTTGATTCAGGTTTTATGTGGAGCTTCTGGGAGAAATTTTCCACAGTGAGAAGAGGAAAAATGCAGTTATTACCAGGTTCACCTTTCCTACTCACACACAAAGGGAATCTGCCGTGTAATGTTTGTGGTCAGCAGGTTATTTCTTAACATCCATGAACCAAAGAAACGTCGAAAGTTTCAGCAGCTAGTTTTCCTGAAAAAAAAAATTAAGACGAAACCTGAACTTCCGTGCGTAATTGTGCTGCGTACAGTACTGTTAACGCTTTGCCAAGCCCAACAACGGTTTCAGCTAAATCATCTGGTATGTGCCGTTACTTGATGTACCTGCCCGACGTGTGTGACGGACGCACGCAAAAAACAAAACAAACAAAAAAAAAGAATAACACGCTGACACATTGAGATATGATAATTGTCTTCAGTAATCTGCGTGTTGAATAATTTAGTCAGACTCCACATGCCATCGCTTTGGACACTGTGCGCGCGCGCGCGTGGGTGCAGGGGTTTATTTTTAGCTCATTATCCACAAACATGTGCCGGGCCTGTTTCTGATGGGTCATCAGTCTGAAATCAGCAATACACATGTTTTATTCTTAACTTTCACATATATGAAAAACCTCCCCTGAGTACGGCCGTTAACATGTGCAGGTCTTTGCTGATTATGCGCAAAAATTCTTGTGATTATTATGGACTTCTGGGCATGTCGGTACCAGTGTTTGAAAAAGCAGTTTATCCATTCCTTATACTTGTGGGAAAGGAAACAAATCTTCACTATTTATAATCAGATGGTTAAAAACTGTTGGGCCCAGATTTAAATACCAGATGGTTCACTGGACACAGCAGAAAAGCAACTCGTCAGTATCCATCCATCAAACATACATCTTTGATTTCAACAGCAACAGGCGAGAAATTTCTGTTAAAAAAATATGTTACTTAAATATCTAAAGATTTAACTGTTTTACATTTAGAAAGAAATGTAAAAAAGTATGAAGACTTAAGTAAAACTGAAAAAATAGGAAAAAAGAATGAAAAACGGAAATGAAAAAAATTGTTCTTCTACTTATTATTATTATTATATTAAATTACTTTATAGCATATTTGTTTATTTTATAAGTCTATGTATTATTATGCCTTATTTTCCTGTTATACTCAGAGGTTACATGTGATGTATTTATTACTTCCCAAATGTATATAAACGTACATTTTGTTTATTAAGCTAAATAATATTTTTCTTTTTGAGGTTATATTATAGCACACATAAGAGACTTGTCATTGTTATTGTGCCACTGACAGAGCATTACAAAAAATTAGAAAAACTCTTAAATTGTATTAATACGAATATAACATAATTAAATGTTGTCGTTTATAAAATATTAAAATAAAAAGTAAATGACAAATTAAATGAAACATTCTTGGCTTATATACAGAGAAAAACATGCTATGTTGTGATGGAGATCATGGTTAAAACACCACTTAGAGCTGTTCCTGGAGTTGTGCTGTGGCAGGCAGAGCTGATGGCTTTCTAAAGTTTTGTTGTTCACACACACTGGCTCATGTACGCACACACAAGAAAGACGTCCTGAAAAACGCTTTAATGTGTTCCCCAGAATCTCAGAGCAGTCCAGGAGGAACTCATGTCCCGTTTTGTTTGGGTGCTTGTTGCATTGCACCAATAGCTTCCACTATCTGCTCAATTACTGCTCCAAGGTTAATGTTTATTGGATGGAAGGAAATGTAACGGATCCTATGGACAGCCTGCTGCTGCAGAGAATACGCCTTAAGCAAACACACACACACACACACACACACACACACCTACACACACACACACACACACACACACACACACGCACACACACACGCATCTCATTCATTGGTGGGCAGGAGAGGTGAACAAACAATAAAGGATGAGATTAAATGTCCAGCCAGCAGCAGTCACCACAGAAACTATCATCACTTAGGAGTAATTAAGGATTTGAAAACGCGGTAAAGCAGTACGGTGAAAATTTCTGATCTCAGCGGCTTTTAGCTTTTAATCATACAATTAGGCTCTTGGTGGCTGATAACACACAATTTGCATCACACACCAGAAAGAGGTTCAAAAGCTTTAAACTAGATGAAACTAAAGATGGAGACGAAGTTTCTCATGGAGATAATTTGATTAACAGATTCATTTGTGAAATGTGAAATGCTAATTCTGAAGATGCGAGTCTTTCAAGCCTCTAAAGTGAGGATACAGCATTGCAGAGGTGATTTCATGGTACAGGCTGTACCATGTGACAAAAACAAATAATTTTACAAGTCAAAAAGTCTCTCTTTTATCATTAAGCCTCATTTATAGGAAAATGATTGGCCAACATGTTTGTTAATCATAATCATAATTGACTTTTTAAAGATCTATAAGCAAGAAAAGATCCTTGCCACTTCCTTCTTTGAAATGTGAGGCTTTATTGTCTTTGTAGATGATTGTATATATAAAATCTTTAAACCTTTAAGAGGTTATTGTTCATGTTTATTCAACAGGAGCATTTTTAAAATGTTTTTTATACACTAAAATCATCAAATAACAGTCCATTAACCGTTTCATTCATTGACGTAATCATGAATATTCCACATCCAACGAGGTTTCCTTTTTCTTTAAATTCCTCTAAGGCCTCGGTCACACAGGCTGGCAGATCGGTCCAACATCCCAACTGGAGCTGCTGAATAATTAGTATTTCTAGACTGGCTACGAGTCGTTGCTGGGAAATCGATTGTTATCAACATCCTGGAAAACAGTTGACCACAACCTGGCAACTAGAGTTCACTAGAAAAATGTGTATTCCCTAAATAGTCAATGGGTCTCTAGCAGAATGCCTGCAGTTTGCATGTAAGATGCCAACTTGTCTGCAAACACTTTAACCTCATTACAGCGCTGTAGTGAGATTATGAAGACTGGGACACGACCTGGAAATGGAGACAATTACTTTCAAAGTAAAAAAAGTTCTGCCTTTTGACACATGTGTGTAGCAAACGGATGGCACAACTTTTACTCTGAAGGTGACCACTCTCCTTTTTCAGTTGCGCTGCATTTTTTCAAGTTTCGCAGGTTTTCTCGGTGTGCAGTTGACGAATGTTTCCAGACTAGTCCGGACTTGTTGGCTACCAAAGCAATCAAAGAGGTTGTTGGTGCAGCAACGTCTTTACGACTGATTTTTATCTGGCAACAGCCAGCTACCTCCAGCAACTGGTCTCCTACCAGTTGGGAGATTGCCACAGTGACCTGTGGTTGCTGGGGATCACTTGCCTACTTGTCTCTAGACCAGGAGTGGGGGAACTCCAGGGGTCAAGGGCCGGTGTCCTGCAGGTTTTAGATGTGTCCTTGATCCAACACAGCTGATTTAAATGGCTAGATTACCTCCTCAACATGTCCTGTAGTTCTTCAGAGGCCTGGTAATGAACTAATCATTTGATTCAGGTGTTTTGACCCAGGGTGAGATCTAAAACCTGCAGGACACCGGCCCTCGAGGCCTGGAGTTCTCCACTCCTGCTCTAGACTTCTGTGACTGATGCTTTACCAAAGCACTAGAAAATGCTCAGTGAGGCCTCTTACTGATGTTCCGATGTGTTTCTGAAAAGTCTTTTCTATAAGACATTTAACCAGGAGTTTCAAAAAGTTGCCCTTTCATCTAACTGTCAGGTTCTAATGCACATTTTGAAATTCAGCTGTCTGTATAAATAACCTGTGGAGCTGGTTTTGATGCATGATTGCAGGAGTCTCTTTCTGCGTGGACTGATCTCAGTGTGCGCCTTAGCTTCATGTATTTTGATAAGAAGCGTAGGGAGAGCAGTGAGGTTAGTGCTGCAGCACTGAATGCGTTTGTTTAACCAAATAGCGCTCAAATCTTTCACTGCGTTTATTTTGAGCCGTTGACCTGTTTGAGCAATCACTGTAAACACAACCGGGTGACCCACCGAGGCTCGACGAGTGATACGTCTTCACCAGTTGTGGCGTTGATGAAGCACAGAGCCGTCACTGTTTCTGTCAGCGTTCCGTTAATCCGGCTGCTTCACAGACCAGCTTTTATGTCTTCTCTTCATATAGCGCACTTCATTTGCATTTACATTTGGTTTTTATCTGATCGAGGCCCCAGCGGCACATTCAACTGATTCGTTGTCTCAGCTAAGCTGAGCCACGCCTGCCTTTGAGTGACACACACACCTGCACACCTCTCTGTGTTGTACTGTCAGTTGAATGGCTTGTCTCTGGTTCTTTCAGTGACGTTTTATTGTGTTTTGCACAAACCATACGCACAGTTGGTTCAGCGCGCGCGCACACACACACACACACACACACACACACACACACACACACACACACCCCTGTGGAGGTGGATTGTTTGAGGAAGGTACAAAGCTGGTGCTGCAAGACTGTCTGGTCAAACAAGTAATGGTAATCTGTGTGTGTGTGTGTGTGTGTGTGTGTGTGGTGAGGGTGCAGAAGTCATACTAAACAAAGGGAAAAAATATGCACACACCCACACTCACACAAACACACAAGTACATGCTCCTATTTAGCTGTGGTTCTTTGCTAATTGTGCAGATATAAAGCAGTGCAGGCCGACTGCCTGTTGAAAAATTGTGCATTGCAGTGAATTTGTCCTCATACGTGACTCTCTTACCCTCTGACCCCCTTTTTAAAGACATTTCTTGTCTATTTATCGTCTGTCGTGTTTTGCAGCAGTGGCAGAATAAAAGAAATAAAAGTTTCAGATTTAGATTTTTTTGTCTATTTGTTTTTTTGCCCTTGCAGAAATGCATTTGCATGGTTTTTTTTTTTCTTCATATCTGAGTAAAAGTTCAGTAGAACCACACAATGTGAGGTGTTTTTGGTCTTATTTCCTTTGGTGTGTTTACTGTCGATGCTCATATTAATCATGGTCAATAGTTAATATAGGTTAGTTAATCTCTCTAAACACCCAGTTCAGGACAGTTTCGTTTTCTATTTGTGGCGCAGCCCTGGCTATGGCTTCCACCTGCTGCTCTTATCTTTCATTTTCGAGGGGCAGCCAATCAGAAGAAACCTGGCCTAAAGGGAGGGGATTTAAAATGGTTTTAAAAAGACAGAACAGAGGCTGAGTCTAAACTTTAAAAAAAAGTTTCATTTTGAATTGTTTTAATTTTTTGAATCATGAAATGCTTCTCAGCCTTTAATATTTGAATGTATCTCTAATGAGTCAGATGCCTTTTCAGCTTGATAATACACACATCTTTAATAACTACAAACATTTAAGACACTTTCTGTATAAAAGGAAAAAAAATATACAATCAAAACAATGAAAGGCCAAGTAGAATCTGAAGCTTCTCCTTGGCTTTATTGCGAATTTCAGGTCAGTGTAGCTAAAAAGCCTCTCACACCCATGTAGTAATGTAGCAATTCATACACAAGGGAAATTGTGGAAACCCAAAACTGAGCCAAAAGATTGATGGCTGTAAGCACAGCTTCAACAGTCTGTTGTTTCAAAGAAGGAAATTCAGAAATGACACTGAATCTTCCTCTCTCTCGCTCTCTCCTCCCTCCAGTCTCCATCTTTCCTCCATCTATCCTGATGACAGAGGTGGAGGCCAGCCCCGCTGAGACAACTCAGATGATGACGCCGCTCTGCCTCACCAAACACTCTATCGTCGACTCCCAAACGCACCCGGAGCTGCCCTCCAGCACAGTGCTCGGCAGACCCCAGAGCCCAGCGAGTTTACCAGAGGGGAGGTCAGAGATCAAGAGGAGGCCGCAGGGCAGCTCCACGTACATCCGAGCCAAAATGAAGGTAAGAATAAAAAGGTGCAAAGCGTAGCACAAGTTGTCGCTAAAGTTGTGAATCTTTTAGAAAAAAAGTAGTTTTGAGTTTACAAGGTAGATTTTTGTCTACTGTACAATTTCTTGGATTGATTTATGATTATTTATGGATGGCATTGTGAATCATCTCTTTCTTTCACATCTCAGGTGACTACAGGTGAGTTACCCCCAGATCCAGCTCCTATTGCTCTTCCCCTTCCTCTCATTCACACTCCACCACCATTAGCTACAATTACCACTGCGATTTCTCCTGCGCTGACCCCGCCCCCTCCAGAGCCGGTCCCAATGGTGACAAGATCCACGGGTCAAAGTCAAAGTGGGTCGACGGGAGCGTTCGTGTGCCAGGTGTGTTTTCTGTTTTTTGGTTCATGATCGTTCATTATTTCCTTTTGTAGAAATGCTTCCATCGTAGCTATTCTATTTTTTTTTTTTTTATATTTAAATCATAAAATAGTTTAAATCAGGGTTACCAAACTAAGTTTTACTTCATGAGCCAAATGCAACCTAATTTTATCTGAAGTACCCACTGCCTTAAAAAAAAAAAAACTATACATTCTCATACCAATAGATGACAGGTGGCTAGGGATGTCTTACGTAAGTGCAGTTTGCACAGAATGCATCACATGAAGGTAAACACTGACTGTAAACTTGGCTAATGTTTGTCCAAAAGAAAAAAGAAAGGCGGCTGAAGGCCGACGAAGCGTGGAAGCGCCCTGATCGCCGTGTTGTTTCGTTTACAGGTCTGCCAGAAGACTTTCCAGTACCAGCGAATGTTAAACAGACACGTCAAGTGTCACAACGAGACAAAGAGACACCTGTGCAACTTCTGCGGCAAAGGCTTCAACGACACCTTCGACCTCAAAAGACACGTGCGCACACATACAGGTAGCTGCTCGCTTTGTGTGTTTAGACAGTTAAACATGTCTACAAAACAAACACAATTTTTTTTTTATTATTTTAAAATAAATGCAAATATATATTATGTTATATTTTGGCATATTCAGACCTCCGTAAACACAAAGGTAATGGATGATCTTCTTTTCATTTTCCACACAGGCGTCCGTCCGTACAAGTGCAACTTCTGTGACAAGGCCTTCACCCAGCGCTGCTCCCTGGAGTCCCACATGAAGAAAATCCACAGCATCACCCTGAAGTACGCCTACAAGGAGCGACGCAACAAGCTGTACGTGTGCGAGGAGTGCGGCCACACGGCGGCAACTCAGGACGCGCTGCTCATCCATCTCCACTCGCTTCACCCTGACAGCTCCCTGCTGAAGAGCAAGGCTGCGAGGAGATCAGGAGGAAGAGACGGAGGGTCGGTCGGAGGATCCACTCCTGGTTCTCCGCAGGAAGCGGAAAGCGACGATACCACCGGATCGGCCGAGCAGTAAAGGGAGCAGATATAGAAGATACTCAGGGGGGATTGATGAAGGACTGTGTTGAGTGACGAGCCAGGAAGCATAGCCATGGGAGAAAAAAAGCTACTAAGTTGCACTGTATAGGTGTGCATATTTACGTGTGTGTGATGTGTGTGTGTGTGTGTGTGTGTGTGTGTGTGGATTTGGGCATCTACTGTAAATAACTCAGCAGAATAATGCATTAAAGAAGATTAAGTCTGACTTTTACAAAAAGCTGTTGGGGTACTCTAGCTACTTTTTCTTGAGTAAAGTGTCAGAGTCGAGTAACATGAGAACTTTAAAATGGAGGAAGCCGTGTTTTGGACTTGCTGCAGATCAAACTTGTTGCAACAGCTGCTCGCCTCTGCTGACCAGGAGTACTCACAAACACGGTGCCATTTAGGTGGTTGTGTATCAGGCCTTTTCCATAGACTGTAAAGAGCAAAGATGGACATGGCCACAGTGACGCCATCTTTTTGTTTTTGTTTTTTTGTTTTTTTTACTGTGTCCATAAAATGCTATGTTGAAGAAGAATTGAAAGTGTTTACTAAGGTCAAAGAAAAATGAGAAATGGGTTTTTTATGTTTTCATAGGCTTCTGTGCATTCAGGCTTGTTTTGCAACCTGCTGGTCATTTCAAAGACTGCAGATGTCAGGCGTTTCACCAAATTCCAACAACCTGATTTACGAGAAGACCGGTCCTAATGTTTTGGCTCATCTGTGGCATTTTGAACTTCATGAGAAATCACTGTCATAGATAGGATATTTTTACACATTTGTTTTGCATGTGAATATTACCAGTGGGTTTATATATACAGAAAGAGAATATGAAAATGTGCTTTTTAAAAAAAAAAAAAAACTTTATCCATTAAAGGGACTAATATATTATGAGGGTTTCTTTGGTCACAGTTTGTCCTTTACAATAAACCATACTGCAGATGCAAGCTAAATGAGGATTTGAGGTTAAGTAATGACTTATAAGTAGCTGACTGCTGGTATGATTGAAGCCCAAAGAAAGGGACTCCTGAAACATAAAGGTATAGTTGCATAGTAATGAGGTCCTTGAATTGTCTGCGAGTTTGAAAGCAGTGCACTCTGAAATGTTTGGAACAGAAAAGTCCTATAAAATGTATTGAAAAGCAGCTGTGATGAAGTAGAAGTAAGAAAGTAAAGTAAACTTTATTGGCCCCGAGGGGAAACCTGCCTGGGGTAAAAAGTATGTTGCTTTACATACAGAACACAAGGACAAAAAAATAAATTATATCATGTTGACAAGACTGTTAAAAATAAAGCATACCTCATAAAAACATGTTAGCACTATAGCCTACATAACATTCACGGTTTACATCAATCATAGGGTTGAACATCATGCTAATTTTGCAGTTTTAATGATTCCTTTGAACTTTTCTTTTTCCAGGGTGGAAGGATTGAACATCTAATCAAATTACTCTAAAGGAACATTATTTGCAGGCAGAAATTTGAATGTATATTTGATTTTCTCCAATCCACACAAAGTCCAGAGTATAAATACTATAGTTTAAATATTTTAATAGATGGTGCCGAATGTTCTACAGTGTCTTTGAATTTGACAAGGCCAAGGCTTGTTAACTCCTCGCCAATAGTTATGGTTGACTTTACCTGGTAGTTTCTCTTTGTCAGCATAGAAAGGATTTGTTTGACAGCATTCATTGGACTGAGCAATAATCAGAACCTGGATCAGATCTGGAAGAAAAAGAGAAGTTGTATATGTTCAGATGAGACAAATATTGAGCTCTGTGCTCTCACTCACAAGAGGTATGTTTATAGGTGTAAAGTTGAGGCTGTCAAACCTAAGAACACTGTACCAGTAGTGAAGCATGGTGGTGATAGCATCATGCTTTGCTGCCATTCGTACTGTACATACATGGGTAAAACATGGACACAGTTGGGTATTCCTACAGGACAATGATCCCAAACACCGAATAAAAGTGGTTTTGGAATGGATAAATCAGGCTAACATTAAGTTCAGCCTCAACCCTACTGAAAATATGTGGACTATACTTTAAATCTGGGTCTGTTTCAGGAAACTTACCAATTCTGCCAAGAAAAGTGGTCAAATAAAAGCTAGAATTATGACAGAAGCTTGATGATGGCTACCAAAAGCTTCTGGTTGAAGCACAACTTGCTAAGGGACATTTAACCAAATATAAATGGGGGGTGTATGTTTATATATGATCCTGCATTTATACTTTTATACCTGTGTCGATTAGAGAAAATTCAAAATAAATTGCGACTTGTGCACACGATTCTTGTTTTTTAAAGTCATGCTGTATGCTGTAAATCATTCCATCTTGGAAAAAGAACTGTTCAAGAAATCATTAGGAGCCCCAAATTACCACGATGTTCAGGCCCATGATGAGCGGATGAAAATTTCTGACCACAGCTGTTCCTCGGTTAGTATTTCACAGCTTTAGTTGCTATTACCTGAGTTCTTGGTACGATTGACTGTTAAATCTTTAAGTCCATGTTTCCACATAGGGCTGGGTGTTCAGTATCATTATATCTGCTCAAATATAAAGCAGTAAAGCTGATCTTAAGACATTGGTGCATTTTCTTGAACTTCCTTTATAAATCTTCAAATAGCTTTATTATCCTGCCTTTTAATCCCCCCAGACTAAACCCTTTCTATTACATTGCAACAGCATTTCATTTCACACCACCGCCTTGTTTTGTTGCTGTTAGCGGCTAATTATGCTACCTTTCCCAAGCGTTTGGCTGTCTGTGTGTGCTAGAGAGAGGTATAGGCTGTGGTTTGGAGGGTGAGGTCGGATTCCTGATCTCTGTCCGGTCTTGTTGGAGGATTCCAGGAGACTGCTTTCAGCCTCGGGATATGTGTAAAAAGACTCAGGTGACGACAAGATAACGGTCTTGGAAGTTAACTGAAACAGAAGTTTGAGAGTCAAATAGTTGTTCACACCCTCCCTTTTCACACATTATTAATGAATAATATTCCACATAACAGGACTATTGACATTTTCCTGTATGTATATTTTTATGTGCTTTCTAAGACTGTTGAATGTTTAGGTTCATTAAAATTTAAAGATATTTGTGTTGAACTGAAGATTAATGCTACTGACTTATAGTAACTCCACATGGTTGACATTGTGGTTTTAAGCAATTTGTTCCTACTGCTTCTGTTTGTATTGCTGTTAGAAGTTATTTGTGTAAGAGGACGGGATGTAAAAAGAGCCTCAAATGTTCACCAGGCACTCTTCAAACGCGAGTGTGAGCTTAGAGGTTAGTTTAGTTACGTAAAGTTGAAATCTGTGCGTGAAAGCGTCGAGGTTGAAAACCAGTCATAAATGGTTGTATCCTTTGAGCCAACAGGTGGAACTACGTTAAAAACAGATAGTGGAAATTGCTCCAAAGCCCCAGAAAGACTTCTAAAAACTATTGTCAGTGAAAACAGTTCAATGCTGAAACCACTAATCTAAGTTAAACGCCCCTATTTAATATTCTGTTGGCTTTAGAGGTCATTACAATCGATCATCTGCCTCCATCTCACCAGGCCCCTGACATCCTCCTCTGTAACACCAAACTTTAACCTGCTGCTTGCATGTTCACCTTTCCACCAGCTTCGTTGTTACACCTGTCTCCCTCTCATTCACACATGTATTATGTATTATGGATACACTATACATGTATTATGTATTGCTTCTTCTGACTTTCATTGCTCTTCTTCCCAGTTCATACCTCCACCTCTCCAGCCTCTCTTCCACCAGCTCCTCACTCTCACTACACGTCACAATGTACTCTGCAAACATCATCAGATGACACTCCTGTCTCATTTATCAGCTGCTCCATCCCCACTGCAAGCAAGGAGTAATCCCAACCCCACCTTGAACCCATCTGTCTTGCTGTCCTCATGCATGTCCTGCACCACCCTCACATACTTCTATGTCACCCCCAATTTCCTCATGCAGTGCCATAGTTCTTGTCTTGATACCCCATCGTATCTTTTCTGTAGATCCACAAAGAGATAGTGAAGCTTCTTCAGACCTTTTTCTATGCGTCTCCATCAACAATTTCAAAGCATTTATTGGCGGTGCTCTTTCTCAGCATGAAGCCATACTGTTGCTCACTGATCATTACCCTCTTCTTAGCCTTGCTTAACAGCTCTTTCCCCACAGCTTCATGGTATGACTCACCAACTTTATCCTTCTGTAGTGACTACAGCTCAGCAGATCTTCTTGTTCTGTGAAAATTGGTACCATAACACTTCTCCTCCACTAGGTATTCTCTCACTCTCCAGAAATGTTGAACAATCTGGTTAAAAAGTCTCCTAGACATCTTCATACATGTACCTCTTCGTAGCTCCTCCCACTTCATCAGCATGTCCTGATTCACTAACTGTCCTCCTTCATTTGTTTCTTTCTCATTTACTACATTAATCATCTCCTCAAAGCACTCCTTGCATCTTCTGAGCACACTCTCTTCACTCGTTAGCACCTTTCCACCATCCTTAATCACCCTAACATTCTGCACATCATTTCCAACACAATTTAGTGGCCTAGCCAGTCTATACTATACGATTTTTCTTTTGCAATTTGCCACTTTTCTCTTTGTCGGACAACTAGCCTCCAGTAATGAAAAGAAAAACAAACAACAACAAAAACCAAGATGCTGAAACTCTGCAGCATTCTCTGATCCTGAGCTCATATATAAATTGAAAACTATGCTGTGTTCTAAATAATCAAAATCTGAAAATCTTTTCTGGGAATTATGACATCATCCCGACTAAAGAAGAGACAGGTCATGTGACGTGTTATCAGTGAACAATTCAAATGCATCTGTGATGGTACGATAGTACATTAGTGCTCTCATCAGGTGAATGTGCATCCGTCTGCAGTGTTGCACATCTTTGACCATATGTGCTAATGTCTACATTTCTTTTTTCAAATGAGGTCTTTACATATTTCAGTAAGACAAAATACAAAATTACTTAGCATGTGGTGTATGCTGGAAGGCTCTGTGGAAACATACAATCACTGAATACATCTGGATAATTATAAAACAAAGGAGGCCACAAACCAATTCAGCCAGCTGGAGACATGAATCAAGCAGGAAGAGCAATTATTTTTTGTTTCTTTTTAAATTAGTATCATATTTTCCTAAAGATAAAAAATGTTACATTTCGAACTTTATTTTGCTGTATTTGTCTTGCCTTCATTTATTAAATATAGGGTTTGATTTGAAATAAAGTTTTTAGGTCACAGGTTGCCCCGTTATTGCCTCTTTCGCCACTAGAGGCCACTCTTTGGACCGTCGTCCCCTTTTTGTCACGTGACATATGTCAACAAGGAAGTGGGCTGTGTCTTTGAATACAAGGCGCCAGTAGCCGTTTCAAGTAAACAATTGAAAGGTAATCAGCATTATCGGACATCCACAGAATTTCCCTTTACATTTCTGTCTGATCTAACTGTCTGTACACACGTTTTGTCCCCTCAGAGCTCCCGTAGCTTGTTTGAAAAACTTTCTTTGGGGCTGACTTTATCTTACATTGGCTCAATGCGCGAGTGCGAGTGTTTTCATTCATCATCACGTGGTGTTGTAGTAGGTAATATCCCTGATGATTTTCATATGGAAGTCTAAAAGCGATTCCTGCTTTTCCCGACAGATCCCGAGGAATGCCCGCCACCGACCCGGTCCGGTTGGGTCGGAAACGCGCCCTGCCCTCGTGCCCGAACCCGCTGTTCCTCAAGTGGCTCACCGAGCTCCGGGACGAGGCAAAGGAGAAAGGACTGAAGATCCAGTACACCTACCAGAAGGTACAGAGGATGCAACGGTTAGCAGGGGTTAGCACCCTCGCCTTAAGCAAGAAGGATCCTGGTTGGCTTCTGGGCGGAAGCCTATTCCAGCTGTCACTGGGTACATCCTGGGAAGGCCGACAGTCCATTACAGTGCTAAAACACAGACACAGGCACACCTACAGTCAATTTACAAACACCAGTTAATCTGAAATGCATGCATGAACTGTGGGAGGATGCTGGAGCATCCGGATGGAAGCCATGCAGTCATAGACTGCAGAGATGCTCCAGTTGGCAGGCAGGTTTAAACCACGAAACTTCTTGCTGTGCGGTGCACAAACTGCACCACTGTGCACAAGTATAGCAAATAAAATCCTTGCATGCATCTACAAATTTTACGTTTTTGAAAGACAATGTAAAATAAATCACCAGGAAAGCAGAAATGGCTCATTTATATTTATTGTTGTGTGCTGCTGTCCTTTTCAAGGCCATCAACTCACTCAACAAATATCCACTCCCGCTGAAGAACGCCAAAGAAGCAAAGATCCTCCAAAACTTCGGAGACGGGATCTGTAAGATACTGGATGAAAAATTGCGACGATATTACAGAGAGAACGGTAAGAAACAAACGCATGGATGATCCAAAACATATGTTTACAGTACAGAACTAGACTACATTTCACTGTATGTGAACTTTTGTGTTACTTTACTGTTTCAATTCTGTGTTCTTTATAATTCACAACAACACTCGCTTCAGGGCACTTTAGAAGTGATAGAGATGAGCAATCATGCAGTACCCTATGAGCAAGCACTTGGCAACTGTGGTAAAGAAGAGCTCCATTTTAACAGGAAGAAAGCTCCAACAGAACCAGGGTCAGCAAAGGACGGTCATCTGACATTAATAACACAAGTAGGCCATGAACTAGCTACGAGGCAGACAGGACAAAAGTTGTGACCTTTAAACACATCATAAGTGAAAAGGGGGGCTTGGAGAAGAAAGGCTAAGTGCATTATGGGAAGTCCCAGAGTAGCCTTTCTTTATAAGTGTTTAGAAGCACTAATAAAGGATGATTCAGAGTTTATCAAACAGGAAGGTTTTAAGCCTAAACTTATAATTAGACAGGGTGTCTGTTTCTGGAATCCAAACTTGGAGCCGGTTCCACAGAACATAGGCCTGAAAGCTGAAGGCTCCGCCTCCCGTTCTACTTTAAAATCCTATCCTAGGAATCGTAGCGAAGCCGGCAGTCTGAGAGAGAAGTGCTTTTTTCTGGCTGTACTACAAGGTTTTAATTGAAGCATGCAGTTTTGTAACATTATCACTAATGTTGGGTATATTTTACCCTGTAAAACAAACTCCCCATCAACATATATTGAACAGAAAGAATATATGGCAAACTGAAGTACTCATCTTTTATTTCTCACTAAACAACATCTCATAAAACAAAGAAGGTATCATTGTGGGACTTTGTAAAAAGACTCTAAAATTAGTAAAAAAAAAAAAAAAAATCCTAAAAAATAAAAGTGGAACTGGTAACGTGTTCTTCGGTCAAACCTTTGCAGAGGTCTGTGAAATCACGTATCACAAACTAACCAGTTTATCCAACTCCCGTGACTTCACGTGTTCCTGTTCTCCAGGTGCTGACGCTTCCATACACGCTCTCCCCAAAGGAGCGCCCCCTCCTGGCAGATCAGACAATAACATTATCCTGGCTCCATCCAGAAAGGTAAAATTGGAAACACAGAGGAGATTCATGGAAATAAATATTTTCCTTCACACTAATAAATGCTTTGTGATTAGAGTAAAAGTTGAATCATCAGAAACAACAAAAACAAAAAACAGAGATATTTGCAGTATGAGGGGATATTTCCATTGTTTAGATTACACTGTGTGATGATTTTTTTCTCATAGAAAAATGCTGCAGGTGATCAAGGAAAGGATAGAGGAGGAGATGAAGGGAGAAAGAAGAAGAGGGAGTATGTCCCCCAGAAGAGGTCCGGAGGTTATGCTGTGCTGCTGACTCTTTACAGAGAAACGCAGGTACACCTTTCCTCTTTACTTCCAGCAACTACAGCGTCGGTCAGCGCTAAGTGTTTCATTATCGCTGTGTGTTTTCTGTCTAGGTCCCTGGTAGTAAAGGATACATGTTTAAGATGGAGCTGCAGACAGAAGCTCAGCATCTCTGTGACAAATCGTTCACTGTGGTGGGTTTTTTCACTTTGATCTCGTGTGTTCTTTATCCGTCTGCGTGTTCGACTTCATCTTTATTTTCTCTGTCTGCAGCCTGATTTAGGCAGTAAGTACACCGCCTGGAGCTCAGTCAGCACTCTGATCCAGAAGAATCTGGTCATAAAGACTCACAATCCTGCAAGGTACGGACACTCGAAGCGGGTCATTGTACTGTAATCCCACTTATTCCTTTTAGTCTTGTAGTAGTCTGATTATCGGCGTATTCACTGTTTTAAGTGCAGCTAATTTAGGTAGTAAAACACGATTTTTAGAAATTAAGCTTTTGACTTAATTTGACAGGATTATAAAGGAGTGCATCAGCTCAGGCTGAAGTCTCAGGCTTGAAGACAAAAAGGTGAGGCTGAGATGTTTGGACATGTGCAGAGCAGGGATAGTGGATGCTGAATGTGGAGCTGGCAGGCAGGAGGAAAGGTGGCCACAGAGGTGGTTCATGTTGGGAAGGAGGACCTGCGGAGGGTTTAAGAGGAGGAGGATAGGGATAGGGTGAGATGGAGGCAGATGATCTGCTATGCCGAGAAGAAGAATCAGTATACTTTTGACAGAATTTATGATCAACTTTGTAATTAGACTATTAACAAATCAACAAATTTCCCTGTACACTGACATCCCAATCTCTCTCTTCTGCTGCATTTGACAAAGTTAAAGCTTATTGGCTGCTTTTTGTTATCACACTTGCCGCTCAAACCTAACAGTTCTTGCTGTTTCAGCTACAAGTTTAAACTGCATCCTTGACAAAGATGTAATTCCACCATGCAGTATTGCTTCTTTGCCTGCAGATAACCAACTTTGTGCTTCTTGCAGGTATTCTTTGACAGAAGAAGGTCTGGCTTTGGCCGAGCGACTGGCATCAGCAGAGCAGACGAACACAGACGGGGACAGAGAGGAGGTTAGCAGTGAGTTAGAGGCGACTGAGGAAGACGATCACGTCGTAGACCTCACTGGTAGTGATGAAGATGAAGAAGAGAAGGAGGAGAACATAATGCAGTGAGTGGAAACGAAAAGAGGGAATCCTCATCTCCGTCTTTTTTTCCTGTTTTATTTCCCTCTCGGAAAGAAGTGAACCTCTTCTTTTCACAGCCCCGCAGGGAGACGAGACGCCGTCACTGAGGTTAGCTGCGACGTGGACGACGCGCGTTCATCGGGGAATCCACAGAATTCACAGACGATGATGACGACAAGCAGAAAGCCGAACGCAGAATGTCTCCTACCAGGAACGTATGAAATTATGCTCTGTGTCGACTTCATCGAGACCACCGGGTAAGAGATCTGTCTGGATGTCAGAGTAACATCTAAGAGCAATGCTACTGATGTTACCGATGAATTTAAATATATAAAAAACAATGTATATCAGCAATATTTCAACCATGTTGTGCTCCATTCTGGCTAACGTCCTGGAGGTTTCTTCCTGTTAAAAGGGAGTTTTTTCTTCCCACTGTCACCACGTGGTTGCTCATCGGCTGATTGTTTGAGTTTTCACCGTGTTACTGTAGGATCTTTATCTTACCATGTGAAGCACCTTAATAAATACAGTTGAATTTTGTATGTATTTATTTGTTATGTAGTGGGAGTCACCATCGTAAGCAGGAGCTGGTCAAAGAGCTTCAGAGAAATGGAGTGAACTTTGACATCAGGAAACTAAACGTCGGGGACTTCCTGTGGGTGGCTCAGGAAAAGGTGGCGCCTGTTGCAGGTAACACATACAGGAGGAGAGAGGGGGAGTGTTGATGCTGGATGGGCGGGCTCCCAGGCCCCAGCTGTTTAACTACAGGGATGATTATTATGTCTCAGGTCAGTTGCGAGCGCCTGTGGGCAGGGAGCTCGTCCTTGACTACATAGTTGAGAGGAAGAGGATGGACGACCTGTGCGGCAGCATCATCGATGGACGCTTCAGGGAACAGAAGGTCAGTGTTTAGCTCAGTTTCATCCAATCCAGCTATTAATCTGTGAGGTGGCCTTACATTACATTACATTCAACATTACAGGTGATGATTTGTGGTTTTTCCAAGCAACATGAACCCAAACTAAGTTCAGTTTATATGAGTGTGAGCAGGAAACCTGTAAAGTAGTGACGTCACGAGAAGCCGGTGCTCGTTCCTCGTCTCACGTCGGGCTGCAGGAGCCACTCCTGCTTTTGTTCATTCGTCTGTTTTCTTGCCTCCATCAGTTCCGGCTGAAGAGGTGCGGTCTGCGTAAGCCCATCTATTTAGTGGAGGAGTGTGGATCAGCCGCTTCTCACCTGAGCTTACCTGAAACTACACTGCAGCAGGCCATAGTCAACACGCAGGTGGGAGAGTACACACTTTCAGTACTGCACAGGTCCACGGGGGGCGGGGTCACACTCAAACTGAAATAATAATTAAAGGCTTTCAAACTTTCTCTGAAATGAGGAAAAAAACAGTCCAGATCCATGCTTTCGTGTTGTTTACACAAAATTGGCCGGGTGGCAGCAGAAATTGAGAGACATCAGAGCAGGCCCGGTTTGTCCAGTCTACTGTTGTCTAGCTTTGGTGAGCCTGTGTGAATTATAGCCTCAGTTTCCTGTTTGTAGCTGGCAGGAGTGTCACCTGGTGAGGAGACCAGATTGCTTACATCAGTTTAACCATTCTCC
>VUQR01032428.1:64343-75923 GCA_015108515.1 Hemichromis elongatus
CCCCCCGCCCACTCTCTTCACCGCTATGGTCCCTACTTTGACAAGTTATTTACAAAAACAAACAGGAATAGAAAAATCTGACGAGTCAAACGGGGTTCCTCCTGGAACACGGTAACAAAGTGCTATTTCCTTTTCTTTTTAAAGAAAAGATGCTTTTTTTTCCCCTTCGAGGATAGCCTCAAAGCAACGCTTGCAGAGCGCATGAACCTTTAGAAAACAGAACTTTTTGCCGGAGATGTGGTGAGGAATCCTTCAGATTGTATCATCTATTTGAGTCTGCAGCACGGCCGCGTGGAACCAATCCATCTATACAATGTGAGTAATTAGTTTAAACATGTTTGGGGCAGACTAATGAGGATTGTGTAGTTGTGCACAGCCCTACATAGAAGCCCTGTGAATCAGAAAGCAGCCCAACAATGCGCTGACACACAAGTATCGCTCCAAGGCAGCCCTGAAGAAAAAAAAAAAGACACTTTTCCTCTGAGCCCCAGACTCTTGTTTTTCCACCTAAACGATGAAGAGAGAATCTAAAGGACAGGGTCACACTGATCCTGGTACGGAGCCAGAGCCTCTCCAATGGTCCTCGTCACAAACCCGGAGAAGTGTTGGTTTTGTTGTCGACATCCTCTGAACATAAAGCAAAGATCTACAGCAGTTCAGAGCGAACATTTAAAGTCTACACGTGTCCAGTTCCCCTGGATGTCAGCATCGTGTCAGCCTGAAGTTTGGATCCAACAGAGTCTCGGATGTTTCCTCACCACAGATACAACTGGGAGTCAGCCGTAACAGTGTGGCCCCAGCGAGAGGTGAAAAACAAGGCCGTTCCTTCCTTCTACGGGTTCCATGATTTCACCCTTTAAAGGCAGAAAGTCAGGAGAACAGCGGGGATCTTGGATCCATCGCTGTTTTAGTTCGGGTGCAATGCTGATGCACAGTTCGGGGTGGGGGGCCCAAAATCCTTCAGAGGAGAGTGAATTTAAAACAAATCAAAAGAAACAGTCTCTGAAGCGGTTTTGGATTTATTACTTCGGCGCCCGCGACTGCTCATGCTTGACTCGCCGTTAGTCCGGCATGTCGATGCAGAGTTTGGGCGGCGGGACGAAGTATTTCCCGGGGCTCTGCGTGATCACCACGCCGGTCTTCTTGTGGAACATGGGCGCAATCTTTGGCGGCGGTTCAGGGATGGGCAGATCCTCGGCCGCCTCGGGGTCCTCGCTACGTTGAAGGTCGTAGGACACGTTGCCGTACTCTCGCAGGAAGGGGAGGAGCTCCAGCAGGAAGTGGCAGAAGTCCTTTCGGATGCCGAACCACCCTGTTGGGAAGTAAAGACGGAACAGAAGACTGAAACAATGCAAACCTTTTTGACTTACAAACACAGTTTAATATTACTAGAATATGGCCAAATAAATAATTAAAAGGAATTTTACTCATACTGGATCTTAGATTTCACACTTTGAGGTTTTTTTTAAACTCATTTGCCTACAATTACATAGGTCATCTAAAGGGGTCACTCACAAAGTCAAAATATAATCTTATTTGTTTTTCTTTACATTTTACAGATCAAATGATTTACAGAAAACAATCAGCAGATTCATAGATGAAGAAATGTATTTGCTGCAGTCCAAAAACTGACAAATCTCACCAGATAAAAGTTTTAATGAAGCTGTATTTGGGGAAAGTTGTCAGATTAGTGGGATTCCTTAAACAACAACAACTACTCACAGTGGTTTCCTCCCTTTTGGCCGAAGGTGGTGGCCATGAGCGTGAGCAGCGAGAGCCACAGAGGGACGAACACGCACACGTAGCTCAGGCTGTTGTGGTCGTCCAGCTTGTGGACCAGAAGGATCTGTAAAGACATGTGAGTGTTACCAGACATCCAGCTGTTCAGAGGAAAAACATGCATGTGTGCAGCGATTTTTGACCACCACAGCAGAGTCTAAGTGCCTGCGCTGATTTGTAGCCCACATAAAACTGTTTAACTTTGCCTCCGTTTACGTGGCTTTTCATCTACTATACTTTCCAGCTCGCTTTATTATATATTTTAGTTTGTATTTTTTTGAAAACAAGAAAGAAGACGAGCATGAACTGTAGACTGATACAGCGTACGTGCATTTTACAGTAAATGAAGATCGTGACCTTAACCCACCCATCTGATAGGATCAGGTTACAAATCGCTGCAGTTGCAGTTTGAAACTTCCTCAGATCTGAGAAAGCGACTGCACCCTCCTACATTTCCATTTAGCCATCAATCAGTGACAAGTGAGAGTGGGAGGGTGCAGAGGACAAATCAGAGCTGGGCTCAGGTTTATGAAAACGTCCACAATATCGATGCAAATACATCAACTATCCATTTTAAACAACAGGAAATGATGCACACTCTATGCCTCACCTCAAACGTAAGAAGCGGTACGACGATAGTCATCCAGCTGATTGCCATGGTGATGTGAGTTCGCCGCTGCTCGGCGATGATGTCGATGGAGCGGAGAAAGAGGACCGACCAGATGATGTAGTAGAGGACAACAAGGCACAGGAAGGACATGAGGATCCACAGTGGGACACACACCACCTACAGCAGACACACACAGGCAGGGTTTCATTAAAGCAAGCTTAAAGAGGACTTCAGGACCGGCGCTGGCGTTGCTAACAGTGAAAGCACGATAAGTGGCGTGTTTGGTTTGCCTCACCAGCCAAGGCCAATTGATGATCCTGTCCAGCTTCAGAGCGATGAAGATGAACTGGAGAATATTTACTGAACACAACACTTCCAGCTAAGGAGAGGAAGACAGAGGGAGAAACGATTAGGACAGCAGTTCAGGACTAAACTTATTTTTAACTGCCATTTCCCTTACACATGAACGCTCTCTGTGGGATTTGAAGCCATGCAGAAAATTACCCTAGCAAACGCTCCACAGCTGGCCAGTGGATTCAAACCTTCACACTGCGAGGTCATGAACACCTTCAACTCACAGCAAGCACTACCCTTTAGACCATTTCTTGCTCTTTCACACACACAAGGTTTAAAAAAAAGTGCAAATTTGCTGTCTTGAATCTGATAATGCAAAACGAGTATGCAGAAAAACTGAAGTAAAACAATCACTAACTGCAACAGACACGGATCGGGCTTTAATTCGAACAACTCTTGACTAAAGATGGAGGAATAAAACATTTGAAGAAAACAAAACAAAAGGAAGGAACCGTGTTGTATCTGTTCACACTGAATCCTGACACACAGCAGGAAGAGTCTGACTGCAGTTAAATAAAAGTGAGACGCCTTACCTCGAGAGAGCGGTCGTGTCTAAACCCCCAGACGCACGCTGCTACGGAAACGGGTGACACAAAGAAGAGCGGCATGAAGACGAGAAGCCAGAAGTAGTTTCCTCTCGCTACCCGATCGCACACCAGCACCTCAAACATCAGCAGCAGGACGTGGAGCCCCACCGCTATCAGCATGGCCTTGAACTCCACACAGGTCTCCCCCTCGGCCCTGACAGAGGACAGAAAAGGTCATCGTAAAGGTTAAAGCACTTGAGGTGTCCTGATCTCAGCATTCAAGCTGAACCGGGGCTGCTGTTATCATCATACTGTAATGATAAGGGTTAGGGTCACGCTCCTAATCATCTCCTAGATAAATGGACCAATTTCTGCATGAACATGGTCCAGGGTAATGCTAACGTCAACATCTATATACCGCAAACAAATATTTCATACAATCACGTGTATTATTAAAATTGGCAACTGCATTGAGCACCATGTGACAACCTTAAGACTGTGTTCACCGCTACGTTCGTTAAACTATGCATTTTAACTATCGGTGCAAATTTTAATATTTGTAATGCAGGCCAGTGACCGCTGATTATATCTGTCAAATGAAGCCACTGATCACAGTGTAAAACAAGAGCACGGCAGAGGAGACAACAACAACGATAAGAAGAGGAAGTCTGGGTGAGCATCATCATATTTACATATTGATTTTGTCTAACAAATTCATCATTTTCTAACAATCAGTACTGCTCTGGTAAATGTAACAGTATATAGTTATTGACCTAACACCAAAGCAAAGAGCTGCACACAGTGTGGGGTCTTCTCGTTACTTTAAATTACAGTCAGTAAAAGTAGTTGGACAGAGCTCCTGGCTCTGGAAAGTGAAGCTGACCCTCTACTCTTTTCACTGTTCCACAGGCAACGACTCCTCTGCTTGCAAAAAAGATTTCTGATGCTACAGGAGACTTTAGGAAAACTCCCCCGCTTCCCTCGCTCTGTTACCCCAGTAAACACTTCCATTATTCCTTTACAGGTTCAATCGCTACATTCAGATCCTAGTGATCTCTAATCACAAATTCACGCACATGTGAGTGTTTCTAACCTGTACTGAGGGTTGTGGGCCCAGACTCCGGTGCCCACGGACGCCCCGATGATGACCAACAGCTTCCACAGCCATATTGGCGTAAACACAGCCCAGTAGCTCCACTGGATGACGCCATCCAGCCTCAAGGACAGCAACACGGAGAAGAGCAGCAGGCAAGAATAGATCAGGAACTTACTGCAACAGAAGAGAGGAAAAATGAATGATGCAATAATGGAAAAAAAAACAAAAAACACACACACACCTTTGTTGTTTTTATAGTTTAAGGAAAATGTGGAAAGCTATTTTTCCCCACTTGAAATTTTTTATGAGACTCTTAACAACTGTATTAGACCATCACCCAGTGTAAGGTTTATGCCACAGCAGCCCAAACTCAATGGTAATTTAAAAAAAAATCCTTTTTTTAAACTTTGTGTAATGGTTAACACTTAGAGCAGTTTTTGACAGACATCTGTCTATCTTGTGTTTTCTTGTTTTTTTGACAGGTAGTTTGATAAATTTGTTGAGCTTTGTATGTATGGTGTTAAGTCTTAGATGTGAGCGATCATCTGGACAGAAAGAGAAGATGAGACAGAGGAATATAACGAACAAATCAGAAAATTTAATGCGAGAGTCAAAATAGCTTCTAAAAGGAGAAGATGAGAGAAGAACAATATGCTCGCTAGCCTGACATCCTTCTAATCCCAACCTGCGGTTTTCTCTCAGTAGGACTTATAAATCAAAGAACTGTGCAGATGCAGTTACCTGGTTCAGAATGAAACTTTTATGACATATTGTTGAACCTGAGTTCATGTTCCCTACAAAAAAAGCTCTACACAGTATTTTTATGGACCAATTTGTATGTATACAAATGCCAAATCATATTTATCTTTGATTTATTTGTTTTGTTTTTCAGCGAAAAGTGGCCATTGAAATAAAAAAAAAGTAAAGAAAAGAAAAGATGACATAACTAGATTCAAAATTCACAGTAAAAATAAACACGGTAAATGGTCTTTAACTAACAAATCATCGGCGGTAACAGCTAGCCTGCTAGCCAGGCCTTGGTTAGGTTTTAGTTAGCATTAGCTAGGTACTTCATTGAGAGGTATCCACGTAGCTTAACCAGAAACCAGAGAACCTGATTTCCACAGGCATAAAACAAGTCTGATTTGTACTTTTTCTTTCCCAAAAGCAGGGAAACCATCTCACCGAACAAATAATCCATGCTAACTAGCTGCAGCGCTAACTGAGACGCAGCTACGTTACCTGGGGTTGAAGTCCTGAAAGAGTCCTCGTAAATTCATGGTGCACAAAACTCTGAGATACTGGCTAACATTGATTTCCCCTCGGCTTCTTCACCTCCTAATCTGAATGCTACACATAGTAATATCGACGGTAACTGAGCTTTTTGCCTTGGCTTCATCACCACCTCTTTGCCATACCACCGTGTTTTGTTTTTTTTTTCTTAAGGTTCCGCCGGAAATTATGTGATTTAATTTTATCGGTCGGATAATCGCCACCTAGTGACGTGGAGGAAAAACTACAGAGGCTAAACTAGTACTACTCATTGTATTATTATTCAAGGTCTCTGCTAAAGTGATTTCCGGTATTTGTTTTTATGTAAGTTTTTTTTTTATTTTATTTAAGTTCATCGAGGCTTTATTTGCACACCGCCCCTTCCATGCTGGTCTAAAATCATTATTATCATTTCAACTATTTGTGACGCCCTCTGTCTTGCAACAGTCTCATCATAGAAATAAAAAGTCTAAGCAATTTCATTTTGTATTGTTTGTTATTTCATTTAATCGTTTTTTGACCAATATTTGCTAATGGTTACAGAGCGCTATCAATGTACAGCCCTAAAAAGGAAATAACACTATGCAGAGATGGCTCAATATATAAATAAATTTATTTTTATGACATGCAGCAGTGGTGTATGAACACCGGGGTTAAAAA
Source organism: Hemichromis elongatus (assembly GCA_015108515.1). Lineage (NCBI taxonomy): Eukaryota > Metazoa > Chordata > Actinopteri > Cichliformes > Cichlidae > Hemichromis > Hemichromis elongatus. Next base: position 70,642 of record VUQR01032428.1, read on the forward strand.
TGGTCAGTGGAAGAAGTTTTCAGTGTACTGCAGGACGTTCTGCTTCGGGACATCGGGTGATTAAACGCCATCAACAGTGATTAGAAGTCACAATGGGCGTGAGGCCAGATGCCGTCTCGGAAAACCATGAGGAGATAAGGGTTTTTCGCGTTTATATATTCTGTATACACTGAGAGAAAAGCAGAACTGGAGCTTTGAACTTCCTTCTGAAGCCACTAGAGGTCTCAATCTGCAATTCATGGATGTCTGTGTAGGACAGCCGTTCATTGAAATCCTGTATATCACATTCACTGTGTGAATTCTCCAAAGCCATAAAAACTGAAGACTAATATAAGTTATTAATTAAAATAAATAATTTTTATGGCCCTGATAGTAAAAAAAAACAAAAAAAATGTATCAAGTGGAAAATAAAAGTGCACCCAAGCGCTTTGTATGTACATTTAAATCAGTGTCTGTACTCGGGGTTTCAGTTTTAGTCATAAAACCGAACAGTGTCTGTTATGATGGAAACTCTACTGTGCCCATTGTGGGGACTTCAAAGTGGTTAAAAACCCCAATCATTCAGTTATTCAGCTATTGCAACTTGCAAAGCATGTTCTCATCAAACTATCTTATTCCTCTTAAGATTCTCTGGCCCATTAGATGCTTGCTAACATCCCTCTCATCACGGACCTCCTTCATTACTCGGACATCTTCGGCTTTCCACTGACTGAGAGGACTGCCCTCTCAGTTTCTGAGACCTGATGCTTCATTTAGGGTTTGGCAGCGTCAGTGTTTTGGTCTTTGTTTAGTTTGATCTTAATTACACGAGTAAGTTCATTTGTAAACTGCGTGCAGTCCGTTCAGTTTGCCACAAGTGAAACAACTTCTATCACATCTCAAAGGCAAACTAGTTTCAGCTGCCTTCATTTGAAGCATCCCAGCAAATACTTTCAGTATCTGACTTTAAATACATTTCTAATATGCAAAAGCACATTTTTACTTTTTCATTGTGAATCAGGTTTACGGTGCTGTTTGCTCTTTTATCTCATTGTCTGTGCAGCAAGTTTTTTTTTAAAAAGAGAGAAGTGTCATGTTCTTGAAACGTGATGGAGAAGTTTAAGTTACAGAAGCTGAGATAACTTCAGGGAAAGCGAAAAAGCTTAGGTTTTATTTTTCCTTACGTATTATATTTTCTTTCTTCCCTGAAGCTGATACTAAAGCTTAGGAAACAACTCTCATTTCACACACTTACTTGGTACTTTTTCTTTTACGGGTTGTTTTTTATTCTTCCTTTTTTTTTTATATAAGTGTTTTCAGCACTGACAAACATGAACAACCAGAAAGACAACTTTAAGGGGGAAAAAATGAACTATCTAAAAAGTCCCAACTTTCATGGTTCACCACTGGTGATTTCAGTTGTTATTGTTTATATAAAGAGATCATGTAGAGTCAGATGGATAATTTTCTGATGGCTAAGCTGAAACTAGGTCTCAAAACAAAAGTCTGGAGCCTCTATACTCAGAAGACTGTGATGACTGATATATTAAGTTTCCCTCTTTGTTCCAGGGTATAATTGACCATTTTTGACTACTTCTGATTTTACCTCCCCGTTTCACCTTTAAAAATTGTTTAGCTTGCCTTGTTTGGTATCATTCTTTTAAGCACAACCTCGTGTCTGAATTTACAGTTATTTTTTCACTTTGATTTAATAAAATTCCAATTAAAAAACATTTTTATTTTTTACTGTAACAACCACAAACATGTTAAACAAATCATTTTCCTAACCTGAAATTTAGAAACCTATGCACAACTTTTGAAAAAATAACATTTTAAAATACTTAAAAAACTCCCCAAAAAGTTGAAATGGAGACTTTGGGTGGCTGCATCTTGTTGCTGTGTCGTCCTAAATTGGTCATGTGATTTGGACGTGCCAGCGCATCCGTTGATGCCCGAGGGGTACGTCAGCTACTGCATATGTGGAGCAGTGAGGACAGAGGTGGGTTGCAAAGTGACTTGCAGGTGAGCAACAATTGTATGCAGGAGAAAGCAGCTTTTATGAGATAAAAATAATAATGAATACATAGATTATAATAAATACACAAAACAACCAGGTGTGCAATTTTACAAACCAGAGCAACATGTTAAGAGCAGCAGCACAACAGGGCAGAATGGCACAAGTGCAGTCCGTGAGGTATGGCGCTACCCCCTCCTCCAGCCTCTGAGAAGACGTTGTGCAGTCTCCTGCCTCAGGGGAGGACATCTAACTGTTTCTGGTTCGGGTGTGCGGGGTTAATCATGACGCAGGTTGGACTGCGTCATGATCCTGCACCTCCTGACGTAAATGTCAGACAATAGACAATAAAGAACAACGGAAATGAAATCTCATCTTTAAACAAAAATCTCAGCTGAGCTGTAAATTAAATTTCATGAAAAGTGAGAGCTCAGCTGTTATTGAGCTTTTACGTGAAGTCAAGGCTCATATAGATCCAGATAAATGTGTTTCTGTAATAACTTTATACTTTGATACAGACAAACATTTTAGCATAAAGCAGCCTCTGCTGTACTGTCGTTACATGAAATATTAAAAAAAAAAAAAAACAAAACACTGAAATGATCCTGACCTCAAAACAAAGACCACCGTCCGTGACTTGTGAAAGGTGTGTTTGCCACTGCGCTGACATTAATAACAACAACTGCCAAGGATGTGAAGAGCACTTTAAAGTTCACACGGTGAACAAGTTGTTAGTTATTAAGGAAATGTAACTGAGATGACATCCAAATCCTTGAAACCAAAACCAAAACAATGTACTTGTGATAATAATCAATGTGTCTGTGTGTAACAGTTTTGAACTTACACGAATACTAAACAAACAGATGGAAAAAACACCTCCAGCTCCAGGCTGTGGTTAGAAAAAATACCTAGAATCCAAACATGTTTACATCCTAGGTGCTGTACTCGCTTCAAAGCCAAAGGCATTGGAAAGTGCTCTTTAGAATACATGGAGACTGCGTAACATGTTCTAGTTCTTAAACAGGTTGACTAAACCTATCATGTTCAACGGGAAAACCGGTTTGATCCTCAGGTTTTCATTTAAATATTTATGGGTTAACAGAAAGAAACAGACGACTATTCGTGCTTATGGGCAGCTTATAATCAAAATTTAGAGGAAGCTGGAGTACACGGAGAAAACCCACGTAGACACAGGGAGAGCATACAATCTTCACACAGAAACGCTTGGGCAGATGGCTAATTCAAACTGAGGAGTTTCCTGCTGAGAGGAAACTGGACTAACCACCATGACACCATAAGGGAGGATTCAGGGTCAGCTAACCTAAAGCTCTAACTTTATTTTTTATCAAAAGGAGAGTTTTAATTAAGTTCTAATCTGAAAAGTAGAGAGGGTATCTGTCTCCTATATCCAAACTGGGAGGTGGTTCCATGATCAAGGCACTTAGATACCCACATAGCAAAGTTGGTATGGCCCGGGTCTGGCCCACACAATGTGCTTACACATGGCCCATCCATCGATCCATTCGCTTCTGCATCCTTTTCAAGGTCACGGGGCGTGCTGGAGCCTATCCCAGCTGTCATAGGGCGAGAGGCGGGGTACACCCTGGACAGGGTCGCCAGTCTGTCGCAGGGCTAACACAGAGGGATGCAGACAACCATTTGCACATTCACAACTAGGGGCAATTTGGATTGATCAATTAACCTATCCCCACAAACTGCATGTCTTTGGACTGTGGGAGGAAGCCGGAGTACCCGGAGAGAACCCACGCAAACACAAGGAGAACATGCAAACTCCACACAGAAAGACCCAGACCTGATGGTGGAGTTGAACTCAGGACCTTCTTGCTGTGCAGCAGCAGTGCTAACCACCGCGCCACCGCGCTGCCCTTACACATGGCCCACATACCACAAAGAATGATGGCCCTTTGGTGGCCCAGACTGGTTTTGCCAGAGGTGGCCCACACATGGGCCAGCACAAGGCCAGTTGCAGACAAACTTGTGGTCCTGTGCTGGCCCAGAACAGTTTCAGGTCTGGCCCCAGATGTCAGTCTAATGTGTGCCTTCATCAACCCCATAATAACAAGACGTGCTGGAACATAATAGGGCAAAAGTAGAATGACGAAACTCTGTTCAGACAGTGAATGAACTGATTCTTATATAGAGCATTTCTACTCTCCCGAGTTACTCAAAGTGCTCTATACAACATGCCATGTTCACGCAATCACATGCTCCCTCTAAACTGAGTGCTTCCTAACTAAAAGCTGAAGTAAAAAAAGAAAAGAAATACTTTTAACAACAGTATTTCTCAATTTCCATCCTTCTGCCATTTAGTTAAATGCATATAATCAAGATTTAAGACTTTTACATACTTCTGTTTTCAATGGTTTGACTCAGTGAACCAGCATCCTGCGACTGCGACACAGAGCAGAATAAACACACAGAAAACCACAAGTGGGATCAGTCGGCTCCGACGGGACAAACCACCTGCCAGGACAAACCAAACAGATGAGATCTACTGTAAGACACAACAGGAATGTCACATTTATTAAACTACAAAGCACATGAATTACATGAAGTTATATAACAGTGAAATAAAGTTAGAATTACTGTGATATCAGGCCTGATGGTCACTTTAATACTACAAGTCCCAGAATTCTCAGGGAAGCAAACATGACATTGCCAAAAACAGCAGGAGGATAACTGATACATACATACTGCTTCACAGAAATAAATAAAAGAGATCTACAGATCTGCTCCATGATATCACTTTACACTTCCTGTATGTGCTTCAAAATAAAAGCTGCTCACATTAAATGTTTTGAGGGCTATACAGAGAGGCTACCATCAGTGAGAGAAAACCACATCATAAAGGTGATTTAGATCCAGCAGTAAATGAGTTATTTTAAGACTTAAATTGTCTTGATTTGTTCTTCATGTTCTCACCTTTACTGTGAAACTCGTCCATCGGCTCAGGAGTTTGGAGAGTTTCAGGATGCAGTGGTGTTTCTGTTGTCACAGTTTCAGCTGAATTTGAGTTTGGGAGGACAGAAGATTCTAAATTATTTACAATATAATAATATTCAGAAGTTTTTAAGGAGGAAAAGCTTATTAAGTTGTAGGTAAGATAACCTAAGCACACTGGTCTTTAAGGCAAGTTTGAAACCAAACAACAAAAATCTTTTTAGTCTAACTCACCAACAATCAGACAAACAATTGAAGACTTTGTTTGACTTTTCAACTTTGGGATGAAACATCTGTATCTTCCTTCATCTTCTAGTGTCACATTAGT
>VUQR01032429.1:0-51479 GCA_015108515.1 Hemichromis elongatus
GACGTCCTCGCCGTATCTGGATCCATCAGGTCCTCCAGAAGCGTGAGCAGTTTGGTGAGTTTCACCACTTGCTCCAGGAGCTGCGTCTGGATGACGGCCGCTTTCAGCGGTACCACCGTCTGTCCCTCGCCCAGTTTGAGGAGCTGCTGTCCCGCGTAGGTCCAAGCATCGCCCGCCTAGACACCAACTACAGGCGCTCAATCCAACCTGCAGAGCGCCTGTCCATCTGTCTGCGGTTAGTTAAAGTGTTTAATACGGTAGTCCTTTATTGATATCTGTGCTAATATATGCTAAACTATCAGTTTATACACTGATAACATGGATGTGGTATGCTAACAGTGAATGCCGTCGGGGTTTACTGATAGCAAAGTGTGGTATGGAGACGACTGTTTATAATATTTCTAGTGATACTCATAAAGTCCTGATTTAATTCGATTTATAAAGAATGAATGGCTTTGGCTGGACCCGCCCCTTTGACCTAGGTCAGAGCATCACCAGGCTCCTGATTGGTTGTTGTGGCGCGATTTGCCGCTCGAGTTGAGATTTTTCCAACTCGAGCGGTAGAGGCGATTCGCATAAATGCACAAAAATGCACCACACAAACTGCTGCGCGGATTTTCCATTGCATAAATCGCGCGAAATGACCGCACGAACCACGGTTTCGCGACGCAAATTCGCTTTTTAAAATTTGCGGGACCACCGGCCCCGCGTGATCGCGCATCTCCATTGACTTTACATGTAAACCTGCCGCTTTTGCCGCTGGTACCGCGTTCGGTGTGAATGCACCGTTAGTCACCATTTGACTACAAGCCATGTTTAAACATATATTCTAACATTCAGTGCTGTTTTCTGTATAAATTTAGATACAGATCAAAGACAAGTCAGGATCACCAGTTAACTTGACATTCATGTCTTTTGACTTTGGGAGGATCAGAGCGTGAGGAGAGAAACCACACAGACATAGGGAAGACACGCAGGAACAAGGAAGCTACTTTGTGAGATGACAGTGCTGACTACTGCACTACCATGCTGGCCTATATATCTCCGCTTTGTTAGACATGAGTTTCCTGACTCTAGCACGCCACATCTCAATATAAAAAGCAACACAATATTTTTGTATAGTTCTTTTTCTTCTCTTGAGCACATATAGATTCATCATGGGTAAAACGTAAACCTCTAATTTGACTGTTCACAAACTGTTTTTAAAAAAAGTCACCTTCCCCTTATGTTTTTTCAGGTTAAGACATTAGTAAATTCATTCCTGCTCCCTTTATCTCATGGGAAGCTCAACTTCAAAGACTTCTGTTATGAAAGGTAAGAATGACCATAAATATGACACCTGCTGGACTAAATTAATCTACGTGTGTGTCCGTGCGCAGCTGTCCATTTTAGGATGCATGTGAGCATTGCTAACTTGAAATAAGTCATGAAAATAAATCAGTGGTTTTGCGTTTTTGTATTTAGAAAACACACAAAGTTCTCACTCAAACCACTAAACAGGTCAAAATAGTTTGTCAAGAAAGTTAAACCACCACTTTTCTTTTATAAATAACCTTAAGTAGCTAATTAGCATGCTAGCTTCAGTTAACGTCTCAGTAAAACATTGCATAGAAGATTTGACAGCATCCTAGCTGTAGTTGTTTCACAATACTCACAGTTTTATTCAATCTTTTGTAGTTTTATTCCAATGCTAATTCCCTTTAAGACCAGTTTAGCTTTTCCACCTCTATGGACTCTGAGGGAACATATTGGGAACATTAACACTGAATTACTGTGGAATATGTTTGTTTGACAAAATAAGACATTAGACACTGTGTCAAATGTGTCAAGTATTGTCTAAAGCCATTAACCTTAGAGCATAAATATGAAGAAATTTAAATTTAAAAAAAACTTACAGCAAATTACCACCTGAATTTCCAGCTCTTCATCACTTTAGTAGATATCAATAAATTGCTCAGCTGTGTGCCTCATACATTTATAATTTTGTTTTACGCTGAATTATGTCAAAGAATTATTCAAAGTGACAACACCTGGAAAAAAAATCATTACATACAATACCTGTACTGTACCAAACAGCAACCAGACACACGCGTGTGTGTGTGAGAGGCTCATACCAGTCTCCTACCACTGGAACAATTTTTAATCCAAAAAAAAATGAGCCAATTCTTTCAAGTCTAAGGTTTTCCTGTAATAGCTTTCTTTCACAATTAGGGTTAATACATAATACTTGCTGCCATTTTGAAAAAATATATCAATAAATAAATAATAAATAAAAGTTTTCCTTTTTATGTGAGTAAAATATTAACGCTTTTCTTTAACATGCGTAAAACCAAGTATGGCAATTTAATACCACCAGCCAACACATTAGATTCAGGTAAACAGCTAGCAGTATATTGTGTATTCAGCGGCACGCTCCATGGCTTTTGCATCTTGTATCGGATATGATTGCTATGCAGAGCCAAATACCAACTGAGATGAGTCATGCATTATTTTGCATGCTATAATGCCTGAAGCAAAAAGTAGTGCACAGTTCATCAGAGAGGTATGTGAGACATCTAAGAGTTGCTGTCAGATGTGTTTTTAAGGTGCATAATGTATGCATCAATGTTTCACCTTTCACCAACTCATTCAAAGTTAGGCTGTCACTCAGCACTCTGACAACCGCATAGTCATGTTTAGTTAAGGTTATAATCTGGATTCATTTATGACGTCTAAATTACAAATATATTAAATTATGAAGTGAGCAGTGGCTTAACTGTGGTACAATTGCAATTCATATAAAAGAGAAATAAAATAAGATATCTCTTCATTGTCATTGCACAGTCATACTTAGTACAATAGTACAACAAACTGGAAAACTTGGCCATGTCGGCACTGAGCACAACTAAACACAACAAAACACAGCACAGATCTGACTTAATAAATTAAATAATGAATGTTTATTATACATTATTGCCCCCGCCCCCCCAATAAATAAATAAAAGTCCAGGGAGGTAGCAGGTCACTGCTACCAGGTCAGCTGCTACCAGGTCAGCTGCTACCATTGATTAGGACTAGTGAATTTAATGCTGGTGTTACTTGTACTGCACAGTTCTGTCCACATGGTGGTAGCCTTCAGTTGCATGTGTTTAGTAGACACACACAGCAACAGAAACATGGAAGAGAAACTTTCTGTCACCATCACTAGGCTCTAAGATTAGCTGAAATTCTTTCAGCTGTTTCATTTGTGTTTCTAAGTTAACACCTTTAAAAAAAATTAAATTAGATTAAGTGGTTTAGAGATTCCACCCGCCTGCAGCTTTGCATGCTTATATGCAGTTAGTGGGGTTAGTTTAGCTGGTGATTTTAAATTGCCCCATAGGTGAGAATGTAAGTGTGAATTGTTGTCTGTCCCTCTGTGTTAGCCCTGTGTCAGGGTGACAACCTGACCAGGTTATACACCACCACCCCCGAATTTTTATTTTATTTATTTTACTTCCTACTATAGGAGCTGCACTCTATTTATGTTTAGATTTTTCATTTACTCCTTGTCACTTTCATTATTGTTCACTTTCATTTCTTTTGTTTGACTAAGTCTGAAGCAGAGGCCTGGATACAATGCTGTATCCGGTTTATTTGTTTACTGACTGGAAACTGAGGAGAAACCTGTTGCACTTTACTCATATTACACAAATTCCTGTTTGTATCTCTTGCTTTCTGCCGCGTCAGTTCCTACGTCTTTTATATTGTTTCTTTATTTCCATTGACGATTTTTGTCAAAGCTGACTCTTTTGTTTATGTCATGTAACTCGATTCCACGGGTTTAGAGAAGTCCTGTCTTTGCTATCAGTTAAGTATTTCAATAGAGAAGTGCTCGTGAAATATTCACACTGTGAAATGCAATACGGTGGCTGCGCTCTGTTTCTTTGATGGGCAGCAGAAAAGAACTTCCTTTTTTGTTGTAAATGCTGTATCATTGCACACTCCTGTTATAAAGGATTTCCTGCCATGCAGTTTTTGACTCCAGGAAGAGGTTTCATTTGATCCACGATTGCTTTGCTTGTATTTTGGTCCACTCAGTGACAGGTAAGTGTGATTTGCTGTTCGCAGGTATGGTTTGACCATTATCATACCAATCATCATTCTCAGGTATGCAAGTATTTGTTGTTATAACTTTGCTGTGTAAAGTATTTCTAATGTGAATAGAAGAGAACATTCATAAATATACACTATAACAGCCATAAAAGTCATTGCCACACACCCACACAATCATCACACCATCAGTTAAAACTGTCACAGATATTATTATACATCTGTCAGAGGAACGAGTTTTGCGTGACCGCTGCGTATTTCAGTAGTATGTGCACCATACTGGAAAGCAGTTTTCTCCAATTTAGTTTAAACTCTTATTTGAGTCTTTTGTATGTTTTCATAAGCCTTCTCTGTACCCTTTACCACATTTCGGTGCTGTTTAAGGGTCTGTTTACAGTTGCTGTAAGGAGAACAACTTGACAGGCCAGTATACATAATTGATCTGATGTAAGGTAGAATCGATCCCGCTGAGCAGCACAGAAGCTCGTTTACAGGCATCTCCAAGATGAGTCTTTGCTGTTACTACTGAAATATTATGTTTTACACCAAGAATCTCATCTTTTCACATTGTTTTTATGTGTTTTATTAATGTTTCCAATTAAATAATTTCCTCTGAATTTTCAAATGCTGCATGAAGTAGCAGCGAGACTCAGTGAAAGCCATAGCAAGTTGATGCTACAGTATAAGCTTTCAGTTGTAGAACATATCTGTGTAATCAGCAGGTGATCAGTACTGGGCTGCACTTTCTGCAGTTTCTCCTAATTTTCCTTTTGAATGCTTTTTTGTTTCTCCGTATAAGCAGATCCGTCTAATTTTGTCACTGATATCTATCTTCTTACCTTGTTATGACTTGAAAGAGGGACCGTTTTTCACTTTTGTTAGAGGAAAATATATTAAATGTTTGTGAAGTTTTATTTATGATCCACAAAAGCCCAGATATTTAAAGGCCTAGGTCTCTATTTTGGGCAAAAATGTTCACAAGTAAAGTTTTTTTTCCCATAACATGGAGAAATACAAGAATGCCAGAGCTCACCAGCCCTTGTGCGTGTCTGTGTGTGTGTGTGTGTGTTGTAGGAAAGGATTTATTAGCCTGTTCTGTCCAGCTCCTCCTTGGCTTCATATACATGGACGTACACAAATGTGTGCACCCACACACACACGCGCGCGCGCGCCGAGTACAGTAAGTAAGCGGCCAACCAGCGTTCCACTTTAATCTGTCTATGCCATGTTGCCAAATTCCATTTCAGCACCTGCCTTGGCCATGCTGAGTCTTTGCCCCACAATTAAGTTTGTGTGTGTGTGTGTGTTGCGACTAAGCCTATATGCTCAGCTTGTAAGTGAATGAGACAGAGATCAGGATCAATAGAGCTAAAGCTGTGTGAAGCCTATAAATAATACATTTTATGCAACGGAGCAAAAGACAGAAATCAAATCACTTATTTAAAAATGTTGTCTCACTGCAGTATGCGCAAACAAAAGAGAGTGAAAGCATGATTGCAAATATAAATGCGTACATAATATTAGTGCTAGTGTTTTGCAGTAAGCTATAAATGTATTCCTGGTATGTTACAGTGGTCATAGTGACAACTTTAGGAAGATGTACCTTTCAGCGCTGTCTCTGAAACTGCTCAGAAGTGCTTTTGGATCTTCCACAAATTAGATTTCTATTTACAGCTGCAACAGTTCATTAATTTACTTAGTCAGGCAAAAGAAATGTAATCACCAGCTATCTGCCAAAAGAAAATCTAGGAATGGACTTGTGAAATTGGAATTATATTTGTAGTTAGCTGAAACCTAGAAATATTCTACCTGTGAATATGTGATTGCATGCAGTAATTTGATTTGAGAGAGCAAATTTTCATTCGCTAAAGAGCCTCATAAGTACTTGATACGGCTTCTTGTTATCCTTTTCAAACATTTTCGTACGCTTAAAAAATGGTTGCACTAAATAACTGCTGGATACAAGTCCAAAATGAATGCCAGCTGAAAAGGCTAAGTTAATGGTTTTCCAGACTGGTTGCAAACCTACCCTACTAACATCCTCTCACAGTTGCATTCAGGCATGTAAGCCTCAAGTACAGTACAAAGCCATGTTGTTAGCAGATACACATAACAGCCCTTTTAACCAGCAGGAAACCTCAGAAACTGATCCTGAAAATGTGAGAAAACTCTGTACTGGCCCATTTTTGCCAAAAGACTGCAGAAAAATAATCAATTATTTACCCCTCCTATGTCATCACATGGGGCGATGTTAATTTTTTTCTACTCAGGGATCTTAGCAGGTTGGGGGAATCATCTGTGCCCTACGCCTCAAATCCGCTTTCCTGTCAAAGCTCAGCTGCTCTTTCTCTGCGTGTGATCGATATCGCCTGCCTGTTTTGTTTGATCAGTGTGCTCTTGGTGATCGTGCATCCTGCCTGTGTTATCATCTGAGAAAATTATCTTTGAGTGTGTGTGAGTCTGTCTAGGCTCCAGAAGTGTGGTTTTTAGGTCAAATAAAAGCATGAAATTTATTGTGTCCTGTCCTTCCCTCTAATTTATTTTTTTACCCTTAATTTTTATCTCCTGCTCTCTGCTTCATGCATGAATTATCCATCACTCTGCTGCACTTCCTGCTGTTTTTTTCATAATTTGCTCTATGCTTGTCTCTTTCTCGCATTCTCTGTTATTAATTGCCTCACTTCCTTTTTTTCTCTGATCCACACATTTCCCCTCCGTTTTCCCATTGCCTTTCCCCATGCTACATCATTTGATTTCTCCATCTCTTCCCTCATCCATCATCTTCTGCCTTTCCTTCCCTTCTCCCTCCCTCCTCATTAGCACTTCAGATGTACACTGAGAAGTAGATAGCCTTGCCAGTATGTGCAGTCATTTCATGGTCTGATTAAAGAACTGAGAGAAGGGAGGAAAGAAAGAGGGAGGCAAGGCAGGGACACAATATTAGAGAGAATCATCAGGAGAGCAAAAGTATTAACTGCAAAAGTTGAAATGCAAAAAGAAAAAGGGGGGGGGGGTCTTAAAAGGGAATCAGAAAGAAACAGAGAGAAAGTGAAAGAACATATTTGTTTTTGAACTTTGCTCGTGCATGGTGGAAAACCTATACAGAAGCAACTTCTCTGTCACTGTCTGCAATCTGCACACTTCCTTATAACAAAGCGTCACCTTCCTCTGAGCTATGTTGGGTGCATGTTTGTCTTTGGGTGAGCAGAAGTTTGGTTTAAGGTCAGCGTCACCGCCTTCACAATTTGCTCATGATTTTGTTAATGTACCCTTTTTTAAATCCTCCATCACAGTCAGCAGATCAGTGAAGAAAAAAGCTGGGCTTATCACAGTGTATTTTCATACAGCTGCAACTTGAACAATAGAATAGAGCATAAGCAGTCATTTTAAGTGCTGAATTTGAGTACTACGCTAATGCACTGTTTAAAGGAGTACTAGACAAATGAGAACTTTGCTAAATAAGATTGTCTGCTCTTGAAAAACACGATTAGCTTTTTTTTTCTTTTTTTTTCTTTTTTTTACAAATGTATAACATGTAATGGGTTTTGCTTGACAAGAAATATTTGCAGCTATGCAAATTACAGCTTGCCTGTAAAAAGCAAAAGTAAAAGTAAAATGTTGTCTTAACAACAAGATTGTCAGGGAGGAGGTCATGGTTAACTTTTTGTGTATAAAATTATGTGAGTTTGGCAAGAGAGCTTGCTTTTCACACCCGGTTTTGGCATTTTTATAAGTCTAATAATACTTGTTGTCTGTTTTGTAGGTAAATTGTAAATGCAGGTCATGTGTGTGTGTGTGTGTGTGTGTTTATATATGTGTGTGTATATATATATATATGTATATATATACACGTATATATATATACATACATACATATATATATATGTCTTTATTGTGTTTATTTATTATTTACACATAATTATTTAATAATAATAATATATAATAATATTTTTTTATTTATATATATATATGTATGTCTTTATTGTGTTTATTTGTGGTGGATGAAACAATTTTAAGCATATCTAAACATGTTTTATGTTTTGACTCCGTCTGAGTGCTTTTCAGTGTGTGATGATAGTCTGAAACCAACATTTTCTGACCACATAAAAGCCACACCATTGACTGATGAGTGTCCTGCTGACAGCCGTGGGAACCTTACATTATGTGGTGCCACATTGCGAAGCATCTATCGTGATGTAATGTGATAGCGCATTGTGACGAGCTGTCTTCTAGATTTGTGCTTCCCTTGTGATCAGAGGTCTGCGCCTTTTCTCAGCTGCACGATTATTATCATTTTTTAATGTTTGCTAAAGACAGATGTCATCATATGGCATTCCTTCATGTTATCAAGAGAAATTTTAAAAAATAAAACAAAGTTAATTACGCTTATCTTAAATCTATTACATTCCTTTTCTCTTGTTAACTTGTAATTCAATTGAGGTAGTTTTCAAAATGTATACAGCTAAACAAATTTTTCTACCAAAGAACATTTATACAATATTTTTTTGGAAGTGAGTGGGGTTTACTTTTCTAAGTTGGTCAACCTTAAAGTGATTTGAGGTGTTTACAGAGCTAGCTTTCAAACAGTTCACAGAAATTAGAAAGCTGTTAATAATGTAATTATTATTGATTGGACTCTTCAGTTTACATGTTATATATTTTTTAATGATTGGTAGATTGGCACTTATTTTCAGAAACCCTATTTACCTTTGCATACAGAGCTGAGAAAGCAAGCTTGGTTTGAACTCTGGTTGTCAAATATCTGCAGCAGTTTTGTGTCCAGGTGTGATATTTCACCTTTTTTCTGACAGAAATCCCCATAAAATACATTATTTAAATATTTTGAGTTTTATATATAATATAATACTTAAGTTTTTCCTTTCCAGTCACCTTTCTCACTCACTATGTGTTAATAGACCTCTCTGCATTGACTCGTACCTGTTATTAAGCTCTATCTCTCTTCTACAGCATGTCTTTATCCTGTTCTTTCCTTCTCTCACCCCAACCGGTTTCAGCAGATGGCCGCCCCTCCCTGAGCCTGGTTCTGCCAGAGGTTTCTTCCTGTTAAAAGAGAGTTTTTCCTTCCCACTGTCGCTAAAGTGCTTATTCATAGGGGGTCACATGATTGTCGGGTTTTTCTCTGTATGTATTACTGTACAATATAAAGCGCCTTGAGGCAAATGTTGTTGTGATCTGGCACTATATATATAAAATTTATTTGAATTGAAATATTTGGATATTAATATTAATATGACTTGCCTATACTTTAGTATTATTTGGTCTTTCATTTTAGTCCATTGTTAGGTTGTTGCCTCTTTGTGAGCCAGATTCAAATGGTCCAACAGCATGTACCCTAACGCTAAACACGTTTTTAATCAAGGTTTAGCCAACCACTATTTTCCAGCACACTTTGGTGAAGCAATTTGTTAATTTGTCAGCTTCAGACAAGATTACTGGTAGCAAAGGCTTTCTGGCTTCAGTTTATAGTCTACATATAGCCTGAGTTATTGACCAGTTAATTTGGTACTATGCTTGTAAACAGAATATGTGGAGGGCAGAAGAGAGATTGCAAAAGTGCCCAACCCCTCTGCTGTCACTTGACAGTGATGTAGCTTATTAAAAACCCTTTTTTCCCTAAAATATCTCAATTCAAACACAACGACTGACTCACAGACACATCTGTTATTGGATTGCTGGCTACTGGAACCACAGGAAGATGCAAAAAATTGGTTTCTTTCCCCAGAGGCGCTAAGGGGTTCCTAGATTGGTTTAAAACACAGTGATATTCATCTCAAATGGCCTAAAGCTAAAATCTATTGGTACTGATTACATTCATTTGTTGCATTGAATTACTGCAGTATATTGACTTTGTGTGCATCCAGGAAGGAAGTTATGGAAAAGAGAACGCGTATAAATGCTTACTATGTGAGCTTGTTTTGGTCGGTCTGAGTGAGGAAATGATTATAAGTTGCCTATAATGGAAAAAAAAATGGGATGTTCTAGGTTGAGTTTGAATTGATGGATGTGAAGGAATGAAAGTCTGGAAGGAGATAAGAGCAGCAGTCAGAAGTGAATAAAAAAAATCAAAAAGAGGGCAGAAAGAAAAAAAATCAGGTGTGACCTGAGTGGACTTAGAGAGCTACAAGAAGAGCAAAGTCAGATTTTATCTAACATACAGTATTAATGAGCCCTTTGGCCTGTGGCTGTGAGTGACAGAACTCATTAGTACAAGTGACATGCATCAGTTCTCACTTCCAAATCAGCCTCTGGCTTTCCTCTTGAACCAAGGATATAATCAAGATGAACATAGTGGAGGTCTGCACTGTGGCTGTTTCAGAAAAATTATTCAAGTTATTCAAGTTTTAAGACTTTCACAGCATGTATTAAATAACAATTCAACATGTCATGAGATCTAAATGCTGAACGCTATGTTTTGTGTTTGCTTTGGACTGATTCCTGAAATAGCTGAACAAACTCGCGTGATCAAATGGGGAAAAAAACTAATCTTTTACGCTGTGATGCTCTGTAATGTGTACAAAATATGCTCATGTTTTTTTAAACTCATCGACCACACAGCTTCAGAAGTTTGGAAAATATCCTTGAGAAAAGCAATCCCAGTTAACCCAAATATTGTAGACCTTAAAAGAAGTACTGCGGGATGTAATCAATAGATCCCATCAATGAAGAAATGCAGCAGAGCATCCTAATGAAAATAAGCCAAGGTGGATGTTTCTGCAAAACTCAACCTGATCAAGGATCACTCACCTTTTTATCTTTTTCTATATATGAGTGCCAAAGCATGGCACTCAGTGCTGTCACCATTATGTCAGTTAGACATCATATTCTCAGTAGAATTGAAGTGGGCACACAATAGGCTTACTAGAAATCAGGGAATTATAAGATGTGGATTAGAAAGAACATGAGCGCTGCTGCCACCCAGCTTTTGGCAGCAGTATGTGGGACTTATTTGGTTAATTAAAGGTTTGAAAGACTTTCCTATATTTACAAACCCACACATACACACACAATCTGGAATAGAGATGAGGCCCAGCAGAGACCCACCAATGACAGTCAAGGACACACTGCCACCAACTCGACATGATTATCCTGTAACTATTCTACTGTAAGGGAGGACTGCTAATGAACAGAAACACCCCTCACCCCATCTCTGTTTCTCTCCATCTTTGTTTCTCCCTCCTCCTTTTTCTCTCATGCACATATTGCTTTTTTCCCATAGTCCCACTGACTCGCAGTGGCTATAAATCTTATAAACAAGTTGCACTTGCTCTTTTCCAACCAAATCCCCAGCTGAATATACCACATACACTATATGTGCTGTAAATATAGATGTGCTTAATCCTTTTCAACCTTGTTTCTTTTCATTAATAGCCTCATGATCTCTGTTGACTTCTCCATCTTTCTATTTCCCTCTGATCACCTCCGAAGCCAAATTTCACAGCGTCCCTATCATCAGGGCCATATACAAGTAATTCTCAACTTTACTTTGTGATAAATGATGCGTTTCATTGGGGTTTGATTATCTCAGGCAGTACCAACATATCAGTATTTTGTTTATGTATGTCTCTCTGGGCTGTTTTCACTATGTTATGAATATCAGAGCTGCAATCTTAAACAAATTACAAACTCCTCCAAAGATGTTTAAAATGTTTTTATAGAACCGTTCATATCTTTGCAAAGAGAATATTAAATTATGTTCCACCTTAAACTTGAGGCACTTTGGAAGACGACTTCAACCGATGCAACGAGCAAACATAAAGCCAAAGAGGAAGCAGAGCAGTGTGGTTTGATGGCATGCATTAATGCTGTTCCTCTTTCTCTCCCTCGCTAGTTATTGTGGAAGTTGATGTGACCTTATTCTGACTTTGAGTGGGCTCTGAGTTCCTCTCATCTGCCGATTATTGTGTTACCACAGGACCAGACCGTCTGTTAGTGGAAAGAGGTCACCTCCTGCCAGCAGCATCTGGGAGGAGAGTATGAAGCATGAGCTGTTAGACACACACATGCAGCACATTTGGAAGATGCACATATGCATTTGGCTGCATACATCCATTGATTTCCGTGTGTACACTGATGCTAAGAAATCCCATGATGCAAGCGTGTTGACAGATATTTAAAACAAGTTGGACAGGCAGTCAGAAAGATTTTTTTCATCCTAAACACGTCTTTGTAGTGCAATGTCAATATTTTGTATGTGTGTGTGTGTGTGTGTGTGTGTGTGTAACACTTATAAGTTGGCACAAGAGTAGTTCCCCCGTAATTAAATGGAATTTCAGCATATTTCATTTAAAATTATAATGTCATTATACTTACCTACAAAGATGGGTACACTAGAGTAAGGGCTTAACAAATCAGGTTTTTACAAGAAACAAAGAAATAATTACTGATAGGTAATTTCTGAGGAATTTTAAGTAATGTGTGAATAACTTCAGCTAGTGCGTGAGTCATTTTTATTAGAGCAACTATGTGTCTATATGTATATTTATTTTTTTGAAAGACAATCCTCATCACATTGCTAAAATAATGTCAATTGAATACAAGAACGTTCCACATGCACGCGGATGCTTGACACACACTCGGACTCTCCGTTGGATAATGTGTTTGCAGACTAAACATTGTGACCTGTAGTGAGAGTAAGGAGCAAGTGGAAAAGAGTCGGAAGAGGTGGAGGTGTGCACTGGAGAGAAGAATGAAAGTCAATAGACGCAAGACAGAATACATGTGTGTGAATAAGAGGGAGGGAGGTGGCAAGGTGAATGATTTGTAGACAAAGTTGGGCAGGCTAAAGTGGTTTGTATATGTGCATAGGAGGGATAGTGATTATATCGGACAAAGATGGAGCTGTGAGGAAGCAAAAAAGTGTGCAGAGGGTTGAAGTGACAGAAGAGGCCAGTGTTATGTTGAAAACACCTTTTTAAATAGCGGAAAAAGTTGTGATTTCTGTCCTTACTGGCAGCTCACCATATCTTGTTGCTGAAAAATTCTGCTAATGACTGACAGTTATTTATCTAGGTTCAAATACCAGTTTTGTATTTAGTTATTTTAGTTAAGTGATGCCATTTGGCCTCTCTTTGTCACATTTCGCCCTTTTGCGATGATGTTTCCTCCATGTGGTCAGTCATTTCTACTTATCTAATGTCATGGCTTTTTTTGCTTGCTTTGGTATGAATTCAAATCATTGTATACATATAGCAGAAACTCCAATGTATTTAGACTGTTTTATAGACCAAACAGCTGATCAAAAGACGATCCTGTTGTGTTCATAAAAATGTTTGGTTAACTTACTAATAAACTTGATCCTTGGCCACCAGTCTGCCTAAACATTTTTGAACGAAACAGTATACTGTCCTCCCTTTCTGTTCTTAATTTGCTGTTACATTTCCCGTTTTCTACCTTGAACCATGTTAGAGGTCTCGTCAAAGCTCTTTTCTGCCCATCCTCCCTCACTGTGCCCCCATATTTGAGTTTTTTATGATGCTTGAGCCCAGTGTGCAAAACACTTCACCCCTCTCTCTTTTGCTTTGCATGTCACTGTGCAGCTTATGTGGGCATAACTTGGTTCAATCAGGGATTCACTCTACTAACTCTTTAGATCCAAAGATTCCCTCCCTCTCACCCCCATTTCTGTGACTTTCATCCGCAGCTTCTGCTTTGTGTTTCTCTCAATGGACTTTGATCAGCACACACATTTTTTCCTCCATCGCCAGTTTCTTTTCGTGTTCCTGTCTTTCTCATTTCTCCTTCATTCTGTTTGTTTAATCAGGTCACAGATTGCCCGGTGATGTGTGGACTGAATAGAAAAGCTGTCACAAGAACTCAGTTCTGGATCAGTACCTCCTTCTCCCACTCTTTGTTTTTATTCCCCTCTTTCCTACACAACTATAATTGTACACTCCCACTCCCACAAGCCATAGCATTGCATCAGACATGAAGGCTGAGACGCTGGAAAAATAATGATAAGAAAATCTTTAAGCTATTTGCTTTGGTATTATTTAAAATTCAGGAAGACATTTCTAAATAAAACTGGATTGCATAATGTAGTGAGGCGTTAACAAAATTAGGGATGGGAATAGATAAAGATTTAATAATTCTGATTCCATTATTGATTCTCATTGGGTTTTCATTGGCTCTACTTTGAGAGTCCCAACCATCGCAGCATATCAAATACATTACATTTGTACAAAGTAATAGCATGCTGTGTGGCCAAATGTTTGTGCCTGTTGGAGGTAATTTCCCCTCTTTGTTGTGATCAGAGTTAGGATCATTTCTCAAAAAAGAAATGTATTACACATATTACAAAACGCTTAAAAGGCAAAAGTAATCAAGTACATTACTTAATTTTTTAAATAAAAAAGTAATTTGTTTCAAGACTCGTTAAATTACTTTTCCATTTCCCCTTAATGATTTTCTCATGATTACCATTTAACAATATAAACCTGCGGCTACAGTCCCACACACCAACACAAATCCTTATCCTAATGAGAAAACACATACAATCTTTTTCTTAAGCCAGCAGCTCAAGTCAAAAATAAAAACCAGCACAAAGAGACTTTAAAGCGATCGTCATGGTGATTCTACTATAGAAAAATGTACAGGTACGGAGGTGCAGCCTGACTGCTGATCAGTTTGTTACCTGTTAAAGTTCAGAGTCTGGCTGCTGCACCAAGGTCAGCAAACGCTCAGCTTTAATGTTGCTCTGGGTGCTTGTCTAGCTTAAAGTTAGCATACTGTCTGTTGAGTTGCTTGCAAAGAGCAGAAGCTGTGTTGGAAACATAATACAGTTTTGTACAACAAAAATAAAAGTAAATGTCCATATCCACACTCGAGACAGCACCACTATTTTCCTCCAACACGGAAAGTCAAATCAGTGGATTTTAGGGCAAGACCAATTAGCATTATCAATAAGCAAGTAGACTGAAATTTCCAAGAAATTGATTTACTGGGAAAAAAAACATTAAAAAAGTTCTTGATTTCCATTATTAAACAAAATATTATGTATCCTCTTATAGTTACAATTACAATATCTAAGTAAGAGATCAACATAAAAAATAAGATTCTATTCATCATCTTTTTATTACTATGCAAATATCTCCATGCCGTCACTAGAAGAAATGCCAAGCTGCAACACACAAAAAATGTACTCATTCGAAAGTAATGCGCATTAACTTGTCTATTAGATTTAATTGCTCAGTATCAAAGGAGCCAAAACGCCATCCCAGACTGTTTTGACCCATTTTAACCTCCCATTTTCACTTATTTGCTCTTGTGTCACTCTCCACTTCATGTTATGGCTTATGCATTAGGTTGTAACAGTCCCTTTGCTTTTTAGGAATTAAGTGCTATCATACAGTATACAGCAAATGTTAGGGTTAGGGCAAGTTTTAGCCATCAGCTTAACTTAAATGTGACAAGAATGAATAAGGTGTCCTGTTATTATGAAGGAGCAGTCAAGTGCATCTGTTTTGATATTGTTAGCTCGATGATCTTTAAACATCCCTGTAGATGATTGAAGTGGCACGGCACCAAATTCATTTGTTCCTGCTGGTACCACATCCTGGTTTTGCACATTATTACAACCTCAGCTTTTTGTCCTCGGCAGCATTACAACAAATGCAATGACCTCAGTGATGTCTCAGATATGTTCTCCACATAAACAAGAAATGTGAGTTAAAAAATAATAATTTTCCTGTGATCACTGCCACTTTACTGTATCAGCACCCAGGTGTCGGTCAGCTCCAATACTGTAGTGCTTTTGTGGAAGTGAAAGAAAAACACTTCCTACGTTGAGCAGACTGTTTGATGTCTGTGTTCATCTTTAGGCAGATGCAGAGTGCATACACCGCACTCTGTTCAAGCAGTGCGCGTTCGTACTGTCTGGTGTGTTTGGTGTTGTGTGCAGCAGCTGTAAAGCACCACAAGTGTGATAGTTAATAAATTCATATTCTTGGGTCACTATGGGTTATGGTATTGGCCTCTCGCTTGACCTGATTTCAAATTGATATTGTTTTGGTTAATTGGCCGCAGTAATCTAAAAATCTGACATTGTTACAGCGCTAGTGTCCATTTAGGGGAAGGACTAAAGCTCTAGGGTTGTTTGTGTTTGTATGTGAATGTGCACTTCTCTTTGTTCTTCTTCCCTTTCCACAGTGTATTTGTATTCCATGACCTTCGCCAATGACTCCTTTCATGGTTCAGTGTTTTTTTTTTCCTGTCTGTCAGGCTAATTAGCAGCCATTGTCTAGCTGCATTGTTCCGCTCAGTTCGCACCCCCACTACCCAGAGTAACCTTTAAGAAGAAGAAGTAAAAACCTCCTATAAACACCAAACATCCTTTTTTCTGCTTCTTATTATTATTATTATTAATTTTTGACCTGCAATTGCACCACGGGCAGTCAGTCGGATCCTTCACTTTGTCTCTCTCTTGCTCTCCCTTTCCTGTAATCAGACTTGTCTTTATCTCCACCTTCCTCCATTCCTCATTGATTCATCTGTCGCCCGCTGTCCCAGTGGTGTGGCAGTTTGATAGATGGATGGTCAGGTCACGTATTGATCATAAGGATTTGATGTGTTGTCAGTCACCTGTTTGCTCTGCCTACTCAGCATACTGACAGAGTATCAGTGTTAGTTATCACTCCCTGATAGGGGGAAAAAGCAGTCACTTCACCGCAGCTTGCACCGTGTTATATTTTATACATTTAAACATTCAGGAGTACCTTTTTGCTGCCTTCATGGAGTGATCAGAAATTAGACCTCGAGGTATGAAACCTTAATTGTGGGGCTTGTTATCTGATTTGTAACATTACTCTATGTTAGTTTGAGCATAATTGAAAGATAGATGCATTACTCCATCCATGTTTTCTGTATGACATACAAGTTTTATCTTTATATGCAACCAAAGTTTCTCTCCTAGGTTAGCTAACTGCCAGCGTTAACATAACTTTAATAGTCACATAAAATCTGCAAAGAAGAAGCACAAAATCAGAAAATAGAGGTTTGCTGCCCGTATCAGCTTTAATTAACAGTTTTGCATGTTTTACTGAAGGTACTTTTACCAGCAAAATAAATGTTTTACATTTGTTATATCATACTGACAGGGCCCTGTGACCTACTGAACCAGGACAAGAAAGAGTTTAATGTCCGTTTCCAGGTAAATGTAAATTAGTGCTTCCACTGCAATGTGCAGTCATTTGCATGGTTGCCACATACACCGTCAAAGTGTGTGTATATGTGCAGTTTCACATCTGCATATCTATCCAGCAAGTGACAGTAAAAATGACCAACTCCTCACCACTTCCTGAACAGTTTTTAATTTACAGTTTTGTTATAGATGTTATAGAGGTCATCCATAGTGCTGTCGGGGTCCACTGTGCCCTAACAAATGGTTGAATTCTCACCATGTAAACAGAAATCAATATATCGAGTTTTCCACAGAGGCAACAATGACCCAGTGACCAGATTTCACTTCTGTAATAATCACATGGCTACAAATAGCGTTACACGTCTGGGTTATTTTCATAGTATTGTAACTGCAGGGTTACTGTGAAATGCTTTCAGTGCTGGTTGATATTTTCTCTGTAAACGTAATTAAAGTAAGCTGGTAAAATCCTGATTGGACTTTCTCTTAATATAAATGTGTGTTTCATCCCTGATATAATCAGTGTTCTGCATTTCAACGTTTCTTCATGATAAATTCCTTTCGCAGAAGCTTTTGTGATGAAAAAAGTGAAAGAAATTGTTTCCAAGAAGATGAAGTCAAGTAATCGATTCATTGTTTCAAGAAGGGAAAAAATTAAATATCGTATTGAATGGCGCCCTTTTTCTGGTGTTTGCATGTGCTGGATATCATTCAGGTTTTCTGCTTTCCTACCATGATCCAAAGACTTCCATGTTCGATTAACTGGTTACCAAAATTGCCACAGGTGTGACTGTGAAACTCAATAGCACTCTGCCTCTTTTTGTTAGCCTTAAGATATACTGGTGACCTGGCCTAGGTGTAACCTGCCTCTCAACACATAAACGCTGGGATAGGCTCCAGCCCACCACAGCCTCACAGGCCCGGATATGACCCACATATCCATGTGGCCTGTGAGCTTTTGCCTCTCTTCTTTTCATGCTTTGGTTTGACTTGTCACGCTCATATTCTACATTTTTATTCACATGTATAGAGGCTCACTTATTCATAGTCTCGCTCTTTATATCAGCTCTTGGGATAGCAAGAGAAATGTTGCTGCAGATTGCATCCTTTTCAGTCTACCATTTTCTCACTCACACTCCGCCTGACCCCTTTCTCTCAACACCTTCTCTGCCAGCATTTCCATTATAGTGACTCTCACAAAACTGCACTTAGTGCTCGCATGTTGTCAGACCTCGGGTTTTATATAATACACGCCTCCTCCTGTATCATGATAGCAGACTGTTGTGTCTGTAGTACAGAATTTCAAGGTACCTGTAGTTCTGCAGAATGACCTTAAATTATATTAAATTAGAGTTTTAAATCCTGCACAGGCTTATTTAAATTATTATAATTAGGGGAACTGGAGATAATAAGGGGACATCCCCTTGACAGTATAACAGTAAAACTGACAGTACAGTAGATTTATTTTAAGATGATGCATAAAGACAGGACAACAGGCCCCACCATCACCAAACAGTTGGTCCAAACAGAAAATAGGCAACCTGCTTTTAGAAAACAACACGACCAAGCTCACAAACAATCAGAATCAGAATACTTTATTAATCCCAAGGGAAATTATGTGGGTTACGGTTGCTAGTAACATTGAAGAAAACAAAAAACAACAAAAACAAAACAGACTGGACAATTAGCACTACAATATGTTAAGATATAAGGAATATCAAAATATATACAAATCACCAAATAATAAATATCCAGGGTTGACAGATGTGATTATAAATAAACATCAAGAAAATAGACAGCCACATAACCAAGTAAGAAAAGGTCTTTTGCAAAAGGATGTAACTATTGCAGTGTTTACCGTTTATTAGATGGAGGAGTTGTACAGGGAGATGGCCACAGGCAGGAATGATTTCCTGTGTAGTTCAGTGGTGCCTTTTGGTAATCTCAGTCTTTCACTGAACGTGCTCCTGAGGCTAGCCAGCATGTCATGGAGTGGGTGGGAGGTATTGTCCAACATTGTCTTTATCTTGGACAACATTCACCTTTCTGAGACCACCTTAAGAGAGTCCAGCTCCATGCCCACAATATTACTGGCCTTGCAGATCAGTTTATTGAGTCTGTTGGCATCAGCAGCCCTCGACCTGCTGCCCCAGCATGCAACAGTATAGAGGACAGCACTGGCCACAACAGACTCATAGAAAATCCTGAGCATTGTCTGACAGATGTTGAAGGACCTCAGCCGCCTCAGAAAATAGAGACGACTCTGGCCCCTCTTGCAAAGTCCAGTTTATTGTCTATGTGTACTCCAAGGTATTTATAGTCCTCCACAATGTCCATGTTGACCCCGTGGATTGAAGGGAGAGTGATAACATACAGAAACTGGACGGAAACTGTTTTTAGCATGAAACATGAAAGCTCAGTAAAAAGAAACGCTCAATAAAATATCATTCAGTCCTCTATCATTCTGTGATCAAACAACACCTGATGTCCAACTAAAGGGACAGATGATTAAAAAAAATGATGGAGTATGTTTCTTTGAAATAAAACAATGAAACTACCTTGAAAAAATCAATCTAAAAATCAAAAAAATGTTTCTACTGGTTATATGAAAATGTGCCACCATGTCCAAAGCTTGCGTTTCTGCACATAGCAGCAGAGTTATTGGCATTCAAAGCACTCAGCGCAAATAAGCTGCCCACCAACAACCGCCACCCCCCGCCAACAGTACTGCTGCCTCGTCTACTTTTTGCGAGCTTCTTGTCCTCTCCTTTTCCTCCCTTGTTATCCGCAGCCTCTTACTCCCTCTCTCCATCCTCTCCACCCCCACCCTCTCCCTCTATCATTCATCTGGCTGCACTGCGAATCCCAGCAGCTGGTTGAGAATCCCCACAGAGCTGTTTCAGCTGAACTCTGTAACATACACATTTGTTAGGTGTTAGGGTTGTGCTTTTTTTAAAAAAAATACCCACAATGTGTTTGTGCATTAGAAATATAACCACCATATCCCCTTTTCCACCTACTCTAATTGCTTTAATCTTGCACCTGCCTTCAGTCCATTAAACCCAGTTACAGAAACTAATGTGATGATTTTGAGCTCTATCTTCCCCTTTCTAAAAAGTATTAATATAACACTTTGTGAAGGTATGTAGTTAAAACCAACCCTCTTGTCCCTAAGTATGTGCCGCTGTCTGAATGAGGCAGGTAGACATGAATAGAATTGTAAATGGCTTCTCTGAAAAGAAGGAAAGGGGCCAACTCTCTAACAAATTGCATGTAAACAAACAGCCACAGACCACTGGCTGAGCAACTGCCAGCACCCTTGAGAGGTAAAGAGAAGAAAGGAACAAAACTATACGGCATTCCTTTCCCCATAATCTAATTTATTCGGCTGCCTTAACGTAAATCATATCTATTCTTCTTTTCGCCTCTTTCCGACCACCTCTTCTCTTGTTTCTCATTACTTTATTATTCTAAGACTACATGCACAGGAGACAGAGAGAGAAGCAAAGTATGACTCACGAAGCTCACATTGAAACACTGAAAATATGTCAACAAGCAGAAAAGAGAGTCAAAGACAGTGAGGAGGTAATAGGTCCACTGGTATTTCCTTGTAATTTTAGCAGGATTAAGATCTGGCTCAGCTGCCTACAGCTCTTGCCAAGAGCTGCTGAGTCCAGTTACCAGAACAAAACATGGAGTGGTGAAACTTTGGAAAACACCATACAGACAGAAGCATGCACACAGATACTGTATCAACATTTTATCATTAGAGAATATAGCTTAGATGTCTTTGTAAGGAAATACAGCCACAGGCATTTGAAAATAGAGACACAGAGGAGTTGCCATCCTTCTGAAGTAGAATCAGCAGGGGGTTTTTTGTTATAGGTGGCAGTGGAGTATGATTTATGTTTCGGCTGCATGGGGAACTAGCTGCTTATAATTTAGGTAGCCCACCAGGGAGGTTCTCATGTGACAATATTAAGAGAAAGCAAATACTAATGGTAGTTGTTGATTTGGGCTAAATGAAGCAGCATAATAAAAACCATCTCATCTCATCTTTCTTTCTTCTTTTTTTGAAAATGTATACCCTCACAAGAAGACAGATAAACTGGTAGTTCTGGGTTTTTCCTGGCTGAGAATAGCACCGTGACTTACAAGAACAGATACTCAACACATTCTTATCCCAGGCTGTCAAAAGCTGCTGTTCTCTCAGTTGCCTCTGACATCTCACAGATTTGGCCATCGGTGCCTTCACATGCTGGTTATGGCTATATTGGACACCTAAACACAAAGATCTATTTAAAGAGAGCAAAAAATGATCAGCTTGTTATTTGGTCAGGTTTAAAATAAACCTTTTCAACGTGTTAAAATGACACTTAGCCACTGCATTTAAAAGTGGACCACATATCTGGTAGTGGGGGACCCTTCTCACTATTTTCATATCTCTGTGCATCACAGAGACGACACCTAAGGGTACCTTGATTTTATCTTTGAGACACCAGAAGCTTTGACAAAACAGCAGTATTTGATTCCCTGGAAATGAAAACCGGCAAGATCAGCCCATATACAATTAAGTCCCTGAACTCTGTTATCCTACAGTCAGAAATGTAAGCATTTTCTCATCATTTGTTAAATTTTATGCAATCTAAGCTAATTTCATTACAGTTTCCTTTAATCTTACTTTAGCATAGGACCACTTGGGGACACTGAACATGCTTCTGTGCAGGAAAAACCCTGTAGTTACAACCTGCTGACTGACACTTTGGAATGCAAACTCAGTTAGTGCACAGTCAAGTTCAGATAAATGTAAAGCTGTTTGAAGTCACAGTGATGAAGCCTAATAATAAAATCCTCTACTATATATATTTTTTCCTACAGAGCAGACTATTTGATCAAGCTTTAATGCAGAATTGCTCAAATAGTAAGAAATAAGTAACCAAAAGTAAACAGCACACCAAAGCGCAGTTTGTTTCTGTATTTCTGTCTCCTATAAGAGAGTGTGAGGCAGTGCCCGACTCACAATACAAGTAAGGAGTAAAGCAGGGAGTGGAAGTTGTGAGAATGATTCAGATATTCTGTGGAGCTAAGCTAATAATGGTTCGTGTTATAGAGAGTCCACTCACTGGGCATTTTCCCTACATTTATAGAATTTTTGGAAGTTACATAAGAGTGCAGAGGAAATGGCACGACTGGAAAAGTGTTGTCAAATGTTAAAGCAAAAATAGTTTTCCTTTTTATAACACTGAATTATAGCATATTAAAGTTATTTATCTGGGTTTTACTTAAAAATGCAAGCAAGTAGGCACCTTATTAACGTTGAAGACTTGGATTTGCTTTCACTGATCTTCATCACTGTCGCTCGTCATAGCTGTGAAATGTAAACTTTGCAGGCACAAAGAAAAACACCTTTTCTCAGAATGCATTTTTGAGAGGATTCTTGGCGTTTCTCAGCTTTAATTCTTCTCATCCTATAAGTGAAATGCAAACGTGTCAGTCGCCTACATGATTCTTCTGAAGCCCAAGCCATATGAGATATGTTGTCCACAATGACTGTTTTGTCTGACCAGGCCCCAAACTCATTCTGCTTAACAAAACAGCGTAACACAATGGGAGAATTTTTTTTTTCTTAAAAATTGGTTTTCTATCAGATAATGAGTTTATTGTATCTGCTGTCTGCTCCTCTGCTCGAAAAATAGATTACAGCCAAGATATTTCCTGACCTCATTAAGTGAAATGAACAACCAGTGCCTCCAGCTTCTTTTCTATCCCCTCTCTCTTTCTCACTCAAGCCTTCTCTCCTCTATTTGATCTTCTTTTCCGCTATGAATAACCAGCACATCTTGTATTTTTGACCTATCTCACGCAACCTGCTGCATCACCGAATGCAAACTGTTTCAGTTTTAGTGAGAACCGTCACCTTCCTCCCCCTCTTAACGGCCCACACATGCACTGGCCTCTTCTTCATCGCGAGTCCGACTTTTAGAGGCAGGCAGGCCGGGCTTCGTATGCAAATATAGGCTGAGTGGGCGGCAGCCGAGAGCCGAGTGCGCAGCAATGTGAGAACTCTCACAAGCCCCGCCCACAGAAGCCAGTTGCTAAGCGACCACCTGCAAGGAGGAGGGAGCGAGAAGGAGGAGGGGCCATGATTTCAACAACTGTTGCCCGATCGGAGCTCGCGCTGTGTGAATGCAAGTCAGCCGGCGAACAAGTGAGCAAGAGAAAGTGTGTGAGGTGCAGAGAGTGCCTGTGTGTTTGCGCGTGCACGCGTTTGTCAGAAAGAGAGAGAGAGCGAGAGAGTCTGGTGCAGGAAAAGCCAGTGCAGTGTTTTTAAAGAGAAAGACACAGTCTGCCTCGCTCCTCTGCCTCTCTGTGGACTATACCACTACCGGGGACTCACCCTTTGGACTATTCCGTCGTTTCCGCCCCCCACCCCTCACACTTGCCTTTGAAGGGAACACCTGTGCGCGTGAAAGCCAAGACTACGGACTTAGCCCTGGTAAACAGGGCGGCTGGATGACTTCAGTGGATGAAGGTTTGGCTGGTGGAAAGAGGGAGACTGCCGATCATGGACTCCCCGCACTAGTTAACGGGGTAAGAGACCAGAGACTGCAGACAGCCTGCTGAAATGTGAGGGTGATAAAAAATGACTTGACAGAATGAGAACAAAACACAGAAAGAGGTCCGCAGGGAGAAGCTGGGTTTAGTGAAAGAAAAGCAGTTTACGCGTTGGGGGAAAGACAGCTGAGTTAAAGGGGAGTGTAGGGGGGGTGATGCTTCAGCGGCGGTCCATTGTCCCCCGGTTTGTGTGTTTGAATGTGAGTGTTGCATGTAGTTGACCCTGCCTCACAGTGTGCCTGTCTGTGTTGCTCAGCTGTTGGTGTCATGCCTGCACACTCCTGTCTCCTCGCTTCTTTTTTCTCTCTCTGCTTCCTTTGCGTCCCAGCATCTCTCCCTGAGGATAATGGGTTTAATTAGAAACTAGGGTAGCTGGAAGGAGACACAGAGAATGACAGAGAGAGGGATTAAAAGACATGTGAAGTTAATGTCCAGGTGTAGTTTATTTAAGAAAGAAAGAAAGGGGAAGAACAGAGCAGATAAATGTGACAAAGTTATTTTCTACACCTGACAGTTGTGTTTATAAATGTCAAATAAATTAATCAGCAAATTTTCTGGCTCTAAATCATTATCATCATGATTTTCTTGCACTTCATACTCAAAAATCCCCAACAGCTTATACGAGCCAGAGTTCTTTAATAGCATCCCACAAAACTACAGATTTCCTGTCACATGACCACTGCACATATACAAACTTCTCTTTTGATACATTTAAATTGTTGCAAATGCTACGATTTATTTAAGCACGCACACTTAAAATACACAAAGAATCCCTCCT
Source organism: Hemichromis elongatus (assembly GCA_015108515.1). Lineage (NCBI taxonomy): Eukaryota > Metazoa > Chordata > Actinopteri > Cichliformes > Cichlidae > Hemichromis > Hemichromis elongatus. Next base: position 24,618 of record VUQR01032429.1, read on the forward strand.
GACGAGCAAGTGTTAGTTTTTTGCAAACGTTCTTGTTTGCTGTAACTTTTGAGGGTATTTATTCAACTCTCCAAAAATAGAAAGGCAAGGGGAGTTTTATTTCTATCGTGATTGGCAACATGTCATGACGTCAGACTCTGTACTGTCACTTTGAATACACCTGCTGCTCTGTGACTGGACGTTACATAATGAGATTTGCCCTCTCTTAGTCGAGCAGGAAAGTTGTTCTCGATTCCCCCGGGCCAAAAAACAACATTCTTCATCTTTCTACTCACAACCAAAACGTGTTTATGGGTATACACTTTAACAGATTTGATTTTTACAGTAATTTGTTTGTTTCCCGCACCTAAACCGCCCATAGAAAAGTATTTGTACCAGTGCACCTGTATTTCTCGGGGACTAGAATAACTAGATTAACATGCGGTTCTGAGCTGTACTCGTTGAATAAAAACTAATCTCCAGGAGTCACAGTCACTCCAACACACTGCTAAGAGACAAGACACAACAATCGATAGACAAAACCAGCAATTATCTAAACACAGCACCATTCATACTGTAGCTTCTTAGTCAATGAGGTCATGTACTGTAGGTTTAAAAATAAATATTAATCGAATGCTGCAAGTGCTCTCCCGGTTCTCACCATTTACCAATTATAAGTGTTTTTTTACGGTTTTAATGCAACTGCCTATGGCAGACAGGGGCTAGACCACCTGCTGAGTGTCTGCCAAACAGCACGCTGAAATGCCTCCGTTCAATAGCCGGCAGCAAGTGGCCTCACAAGCTGTCAGTTAAGAGAAAGACAATGCACTATGTGGAAGAAGGATGATGTCCTTTTCCCCCCTATTTTCTTTGGACAAGAGTTTGATGACTCATAAAACACTCTAGACACAACACGCTCATGCTGTGAAACAACGAACCTGAACACTAAATTGGACAGCGAGTGTTAAGTGCTTGTGAAACTCCAAATGAGTCAGTGTTTCCTCTTTTCTGGAAAGATAACTAACTTCTCTTTTTGCCAGTGATGATGATTATTCAAGGGAAACGCGAATCAGTGGATTGCAACGCTGAGGGCAAAAAGATGAGACATTCAACAGATTTGATAGTGTATTAATAATGGATAAAAATATGATTGAGAGTAATTATTTTCTGCTATTTGTGCGTTTTATATCTTTGGGTTTTAGAATGATAAAGCAGTCATTTGAAGGTGCTGCAGCCCTTACAGTCATTGGCTGCAGTGCTTGCGTGTTCTCAGCAAAGCACGCGTGATTTTGGTACGACTTCTGCCAGCTAAACTTCTTTGTTTTGTTGTGCAGCAGCACGTAGCACATGTCAAATGAGACCAAGGGCAAATGAGCTAATTCACATACCTATCCACTTTGTGTGACAGCTTCTCATAGTTGCACTTCCTCGTGACATATAGTTTGGCTTGGACTTACATTTTTCTGACAGATGCTTACACAGTATTTATTTTCATTATAACAGTTTCATTTTCCAAGATGAAACAGACGGTCACCAGATTTGGCCTGCTTTTAATATCATTGTTATTATTCATGATATATATTTTTATTATAATTTATCATTATTAAGTGTTTGAAAACCGACACAAATGCTTTATCTGTAAATATATCCGTGTCACCAGTAGCAGTCAGAGAAGCAACATTTAACTGAAACTAAACTGATATTCCTAATTTTATTTTATTTTTTCAGTGTAGTGAAATTTATCAACTCTGTAAGCTTCAGGAGGCATTGGTGCATGTTGAAACAAGGACGTGTACATGAGATGAAGTATTGTTTGTATTATGATACCTTATCTATCTGAACTTGTCGCTTATGCCAAACCCCCACATTGTATTATTAATAGAAAAACCCATTAAACTAGCACAGAAACTGAAGATAAACCAAAGCAGCTTTTTTTCCAGTTTTGATTTAAAACAGATAATTTGGCTTTGAGGGTCTGCTGGTACCAAGTACTGTAGGTAAAATGTGACAAAGGATAACAACCAAGAATGTAAATTTACAGACTTGATATTTATTAGTAAGAGAGCAAAAAAAACCCAAGACCAACATGTACACAAAACGTGTTCCTGTCCAAAAATCCCAGCCTGATGCTAAAACATAGAAGGGATGTCAGGATACCCGGAAAGTAGTAGTTTGTACCAATACCAATAAAATGGCACGATTTTTGATACCGGGTTAAATATGGAAACCAAATGATCATCTCATGTATTTAAACATAAACTCATTCATTAATTTTGAAATTGTTTATGTTTATTTAAATTTTAGACATTATATTTTGTTAAGCTGACACCGAGTCAAATGTTACGATGCTTGACGAGTAGCTGATGTTACTATGTAACACAGGTATAACATTAATTACGTGTGCGTAAGCGTTTATGTACTGTTTCCCACTGCAAACATTTAAGCCTGTGGCTGTTTTTGACAATGTATCACGGTCACAAGTGTCACATTAATTAAGGTCAATTTTTTTCCCCCAGTGGACCCATTGTTAAAATAAAGAAGCATTTCTATAGAAATTAGTGAAAAAACAGGAACTTTTCTGTGTTTGTCATTTTTATTGTTCTTATAGCTTTCGTGCTGTGTGAATGGCAATGGTAGAGGTCTATAAAAAGTATGGAAAATACATTGAAGTTCAATATCTGTGCCAAAGCCATTTAGTGGACCAAATTGGAGTCTTTGCCCGGCTTAATCTGGCCCCTGGGCCTTGTGTTTGACAACCCTACTATATGTAGAATAAAAACTGTGTTACATGGCTATAGTAAAAACGTTTTAGTCATGGTGAATCAACTGACTGAACCTTGAAGTTAAAATGAGAGCATCTGCCAACATAAAAATAAAATCGTTGAGTCACTTGAAATACCACCAAACTGCTCCTCCCTTGCTCTTAGCTTCCTTCATGTCATGCTCAGCTCCTCACTGTTGCGTGGTCTTCCAAACTAATATCCTAAACTAAAACTAAACATTTTCAAGTGACTTGCTTCATACATTGAGATAAACCAAGTCACTCTAAAATAATTCAAACTCAACTGAATCAAAATTAAAAATTAAAACTAATGAAAAAATATAACTAACTCCGATCAGAATCACACAGCAACTGTTTTTACAGTGTGCTTGTCCTCACTGTTTGTCACTTTACAGACATGCAGTTCTCAGGTTTAAGAACACAATGAACTCTGGCACATTAGTCCTGGGATGTATTTCAGGTTCTCCCTGTTTAATGGGCCTGCTGTATACACAAGCCCAAGCAGCGCTCTCTTATTAGCCGCTAACTTGAACCGTCTAAACTGAATTCGATTTCATCTTCATTCCGTCGATTCAGAAATACAGCAGCAAATACTGACACGTGCGTGAGTGTTTTAACTGGAGGGGTGTTCGTGTTTCACCGAAGTACCTCCACAGAGTCTCCACTGTGTGTCTGCAGTCCCTCCCTACAGCATCCTTTGTCCAATGTGGCATTTCTGGTAACTCAAGTAGCTACCTGAAACAAATCTCTTTTTATTTTTTTCCCCATGTTTCACAAATGGTTATGGCCTAATGAGGAATGAGCAAGAAGAAAGTGAGGCTGTAAAGATTCTCATGGTTTCCTCATGTTTCGACATTTCAGCTAGGCGGGTGTGTATTTGTGTTTAATTCACACAGCGTTTCACACAGCGTTGACCTAAACAACTGGAGTTTAAACATGAGTCAGATGTGATTCAGGAGGAATAATGCTTATTGTTGAATCTAAGTAAGACAGAAACATGCACATTAAACACAAAAAGCGGATGTTTAAGGAATACATGTGGATGTGGCTACGACTGTTTCATCAACTCAAGGAATACCGAACAGTTACTTGCTTTACTCATACGCCCTCACCACCACCCTCCCTTCCCCGGATCCAACGCCTTCTCCCATGCTTACCTCCCACCCCATGTGGACGGCTACAGAGGCCTGATAAGATGCACTGTGCACATTGCCCCCTCCCCATGTTGCTTGTTGGGGATCAGTATGAGCAGAAATTAATTTTTTCTCCTGAACTGCCCTTATGTGTTACGTATTTCATTGTCTATCCTTTTTTGCTGCTTAGCTTGATCTGTCCCCAATGTAAAGTTTGTATATCGTATGTATGGTCGACAAGGTCTGTCAACAAATAAAGCTTATCCTTTATAGATTAACCTGGTGATAATTTTGTTCCCCCCAAAAAAGAGGCTACAAAAAACAAAGGTTAAAACAGTTTTATTAGTGCCTAACAAGTTATTTTACCTTGTCTGTGCTCAATAGTCTTTTAAGTTCTTAAAGCATCTTTTGCACTCCATCTGTACCAGAGCTTCTCTGACACGATCAGAGGCTCAATGTAATCAAAGCAGCAGGCAGAGTCAAAATGCTGCATATCAAAGCGGAAGCTTACCTTTTCAGGTTTTAGGTGAATATTTTGGTGCAGCTAACAAACGAGGAGCAAATAGACGTTTGGAAAATAGAGAGTAAAATGAACAAAGAGCGAGAAACATGGGGGGGGGCCGCTGCAGAGAAACGCCTCTTATCTCTGTGGCTCAGTCTGACAAACAGAAGCAGGGAGACACTGCAGCTCTCAGTCTGGATTTCCCGTCCTGCTCTTCTCCTTCAATCCTACTTTGCATTTTCTCTTCCATCTTCCCCCCTTTCATTCTGTCTCTCACTCTGCTACTTATCCTCCAGTCCTTTTACTGCTGACTCACTCTAAATCAAAGCTTCATCGGTTTGGATCGATCCGCTCGTTGGCAGTTCGTGCTTCTGCTCATCCAAACCCTCTTCAAAGTGGTGTAGCTCTCCATCTTTGTTAAGCCTTCTCTATTTACCGCACGACACTTGTTTTGCTCAATAAGACAACAGAAAGGTGGTTACTGTCTAACTAGTTATTCCACAAACTTACAGCTGGAACAACACCTTTTTAAAGCCTTATTGAGACACATAATTCCTTTAATCTGGCTTTGCTCATATGACATCCCACAAATATGTTCTTTAAATATTCTTAAAGGGTGGTACCCAGAAAAATATCCTACTCTCTTAAAGTCATTACAAACTGCAATGTCTGTGTTTGTGAGGTTATGTTTAAACCAGTCGCCGCCCTCTTTTTACATTAACATCACTTAAGTCTTGAAATGCATGGCCGTCCACATAATTCTCCTCTTTATCAGAAGGGCAGATTAATGATATGTTCAGCACTAAAATGGTATCGACCTTCAGCACTCAGCGTAGACTAAATTGGCACGAGAAGATGTGAATGTCTTTAATTGTGGTCATAACAATGTTGTAGTTGTTGTCCAAACAGATAAATCCTCTGTGCCTCCGCTGACTGAGAGACTGAAGTTGCTGTCGCTATTTGTGTGAGTGTTTTGCATTTATGCATCGTCAGCTTTTATTGGACACAAGGATGTGTTGTAGCTATGTGTTAATTACACTGAAAAAAAAAAAAGATTTTCATTCTTTGGGCTTACCTTTATGTTGTTAGAAGATGTGTATGAGAGTGCAGAGATGGATGAATGCATGGATTTTGGAGAATATTGTTGCCTAAGGCAAAGTGTGAATGCACTAGTTTGTTTAAAATGTAGCCACTCTTTTCTTTTAATATTACAGGCAAAATAGTCCTGAAATTGTTATAATAAAGCCGTCTCAATTGTGCCGTCCTGTTAGCACAAACGTTCTTGGAAGCCACTGAAATGAAAGAAGTTGCAGCGTGACAGCCCTTCCTGAGGTTTAAAGAAATGTTACTCTACACACAAATTCTGAAAAGAAGGGGACTCTGTCGTCCGCCTATGCTGACGCTGCTCGGGTTAAAAAGATGTTGGCATATTAAAGACCATTCTGTGGGAGTCATCAATATACCTATAATGTTCCCTCGGCTCATAACCCATAATAAGGTACCTGGACTGAGTGGTCACTAAGCAGTTTGGATTTTTGCAAAAACGTGCCAACAGCACAAAGAGCCGATTAATTTAGTCGATACATCTTCAGAGAGCCGCACCTCTGCTCATGATCTGCCTGCTCGTTCTGCTGTTGCCTCAGGGTCTAACATAACAACACTCAGGGGTCCTCTTCAGCTACAGCATCTTTCTTTTTGCCCAGGGAAAGCAAATACAGTATTTGTAGTATACCCCAAGATAGGTTTACCACCGCCAGTTTCCTCCTTCCTTCATTTCTAGGACAACACCCAGATTCTGTGAAATCAAGAATGGTCAGACATCCCTAAGTTATTTATGTAAACGACGTACCAGGTTGTTCAGGTTGAGCTCAGGTTGCTTAACAAACCTGAGCTCTTTTCATCATAACTCTTCAGCTTGTTCTGGGGCCCCAGACTTACTGCTGTGAGTACATTGTTTTCTCGATAACTGAAACCAAATCATTGTCACCACCCGCCGTGGCTTGTTGGGATTTTCAAATGTAAAACTTTTACTCAGCTCTGTTACATTACAAATATCTCTTCTGAAGCCTCCTCTAGGACTCGGTTTCTGTTTTTTCAACACCTTTTGATTGTGTACTGTAATTATGATGATTTAATATAGTTATAATTAATAGAATTGAGCTTTTTGCGCTATACTCTCACTCTGTTTTTATGTTATGTTTTACTGCCTTTATTCCCATTTTACCTGATTGAGTTCTTTTTGCTTCTTTTGATTTCAAGTCACAACACTGGGAAAATGCTGGTGTGAATATTTAGCAGCACTTTGTGTAATTGTATAACAAGAACACATCTGGATGTTTCTCTCCTTTCATTCTTATATCTCTGTTACACACCTTCATTTTGTAATGAGAAATTACTGCATACTGTTTGCCTCCCTGGTAACTAATACTCTGGTATTACAACAGTAATAGCTGTGCAGTAATATAATTTGTATGTCACTGTTTTTTTTATTGCTTAATCTTCCCAAATGTTGCTCAACAACTGTAGCATGAAAAGCACATGACTCAGTGTTGTGCGTTTCAGGGTTGCGCGCTGGCATTATGTCATGCAGTCTCAGCCGAAAAACTGATGTCACTACCAAGCTCAGCTGAAAGTTTATGATTGTAAAATTATTATATGCTTATTTTAAAAGATCTGCAAAGTTTTGAAAGGAATTGCAATGCTTGTTCTAGCTGATTTTTTTCCCCTTTGTTTCTCTCTACTGTCATCTGCTGGTCTTTTTCTGCCTTCTTATCTCTTTAGCGTTTGTTTAGTAGCATTCAATGGCATGCTTAAAAACACTTCTCGTTGAGTAGTTTGTTTTCAAACCCTGCATAGTTGCTAGACATGGTTTTACTACGGGATAGCTGGATGAAGAGCATGCACAAAAATACTGTAATAAACATGAAACTATCTTTAGCTTGCAAACAACTTACTGTATAGTCTGCCTCAAACAGAAATCTCAACTGACAAAAGGCCTTGCAGGAAGGTACTGATTGTTCTCTCGCCTTCATCTCTCCATCTTTCTGTGTTGCTGATGTTGGCCTCACTTGGGAGAAGAGCAGGAAAGAAACGATAGGATGTCTGTATTTTAACTGGGTCAGACCCCGCAGCAACAGGCTCATGAAGAGATCAGAAACAATTTTTCCTGTTTGATTTAAATATTGAGATCTGTGTATAACAACGTTTGTGCTGTGCAGTATAACAGCAGAAGCTGCATGCGTCCAACATTGTTTGAATTGTTTTTAATGTTCGTTTTTTGGGGAAGTATTGATAATTTATCAATAATATGACTGATTTGGTCAAATCAAACATTTAATATTTGGAATTTTAAAAAAAATCAGTTTTTGGCCAAATGAGATGTGAAAGCATGGCAGCCCTCAGATCGAACAGCTACAGTTAAAAGTACAGCAGATCTTGGCATCCTCAGTTGCTCAGTTCAAAGCCAGTGGCAGTTCGGATGCTGTTTGGCAGGCCAGCTGTAGTTTTTTTTTTTTTTTGCTTCAGGGAATCGAGCAACTGAAAATGCTCGGTAGGCTCATGTTTTGGCAGTTGAAGCCCCCTGGCTGTTCTGGAGCAGGCGGGTATAAACAGAAGCGTTCAGTAAACACATACAAACATGCACTCACAGGCACAGCTCCTCCCTTAATCATCACTTTTTTAGCAGTCTCATCAGGGTAGCTCAAAGTGACTTGTAGAGTACAAAGTGTTTCTGGTTGAAGAAACAAACACTGTGGGGTGTAAATGTCCAGCAGCATCTTTGCCTCAAATGAGTGCTGTTAGAAGAGTTTGCAGCCTAAATCACGTGATCTTCCACGAACATGAATGAACTCAATGCCCAGCATCATTCGGCACCTAATTAAATTAATCATAAATATTATGAATGCAGTACATGCTATCATAAGTCTTTAGTAGTAGTGCTGAGCCAATAACAACTGTTCATCTAAAATGATCGAGTACATCAGAGGGAGAGCTTAGGTTGAGCAGGCTGGAGAAAAGGTTAGAGAGGTGAGGCTGAGATGGTGCAGACATGTGCAGAGGAGGAAAAGTGGATTAGGATGCTGAATATACCAGACATGAGAAAATGTGGAAGATCGCAGACAGGTTTCATGGCTGTAGTGAAGGAGGAGATGAAGGCAGATGATCCACTGTGGTGGTGAGTTTACATTTATGTACCCCCCCTTCCCCCATTTCATTAGTTCATTTTTCATTCCACGGTTCTGATTGGACTTTTCTGCACATTAAACTCCCAAAATTATCCACAACTGTGGTGATGAAGCACCGTAACACCTAATAAAAAGAGCAAGTTATGTAGATTCTTTGTCATTTTGGCAGCTTTTATGTCTCCAAGTTACTTTTATTTCCTCTGGTCTTATCTTTAGGTTTGTATTCAGCCTGTGACCCATATTGTCTCACATTTTGGTACCACAATGAATGTAAATGACACAAAAAAGGCAGCATGTCAAAAAGTTTATTTTAGAAAAAGTAAACTTACGCCTTCTTTACCACAGCAATGCATGGTTTTTCCAAGTGAAGTAAAGCTTTCCTGTTAATGTCAGTATAACAGCGTAATGTTGATGGTATGTTCGTTGCATGGGCGTGATTTCTGACATTTCCAGCCTCTGCCGAGGAGCTTATGAAAAACCTTCTCTTGTCTCTTCACAACAGGTGTCACGTCGCCCACTGCGTTAGCTTGTTCGGTTTTCTATATTGTTGCAGAACAGAGTACAGAGAGTGGGGCTGCCTGCTTCCTTGCCGCACACTGTGTTTCTTTCTCTGCTGCAGGGAAGGAATGCTAAAGAGACCTTTATCCTTTGTTTTATTCTCTGTGACTCAGCTTCACACCCCATGTTGGCTCTTTGTAACGATGCAGAGCCTCAGTTTGTGTAGTAAATGGATAGGCTACTTTTTTTAATTTGCTTCTCCACAAGATTACATGCATTTTTTAATCATCTGAAACTTTATTTTCCAGTGGACTTACATGCATTTGTCTTTTTATTAACACTTTATAACAGCATTCTCATTTTCACAAGACCTTTAAGAACAAACGGCATTTATCTTCTGTAAAAGAATTAATTTCCAGCATTTAAAGGAAAGTTATAAAATATTCAGTGCCATTTAAACTGTTTTCCAGCTGTTAAACTCTCTGACCACCAAAATAAACTTGTTAAGCTGCTCTTGCACAATCCGTTCAGTGAGGGTCACCAGTCCATCACAGGACTAATTTATACATTAACATAACATACGTGCCTTTGGACTGTGGGAGAAAGCCAAAGCATCATTGAAACACTACACAGAAAGGCTTTTGTTTGAACCTGCAGAATGCTTTGCGATGTGACGGTTGTCACCACTGCATCACAATCACAGTGCAAATGAGGTAGAATTTGCACTGTGGAAATTTTGCGTGTATTGCCTCACTATTTCTGGTTTAAAACCAAATAAGCACATAGAGTTTTTTAGAGAGGGGGGGGGGCAGAGATTCTTTAATCCTTTGTTTGTAATGTTGTTAAAACTAACCTGACTATCCTCTGCTGTCTTGCATCTCTTTTATTCCCATGGCTCATTCTTTGACTAATCTCATCCTCATACACACTGTACTGCTAGCTCCTTTCCAGTCTCTCGTTGCATTGTTGTCATTTTCCTTCTCCTCCCTCGTTAGCTCGTTATTCATTCTCCCACCCACTTTTTCGTTTCCCTGACTCTCTGTAACATATTACTTAGTCTGCTCTCTCCTGTCGTTATCCACCTCTTCACCTGCCCCTCATTCTTTATCCTGCTCCTCCATGTTTCAGCTGTTCAGTCATGCTGAGATAAGGCTTTGTTCTCTGTTGCATTAGACCAGATATTTGGAGGGTGAAACAAGAAGGAGTGAGACCCATGACCTCTGGCCCATCACCCTTTCAACCCTGTAGACGTCCAGACCTCCCTGGTGTGAACTCAGGATCATTCCCACAGTGAAGGAATTTACTAAGTGGGTAATCAAATGACTGAATAGGCTTTACCCCGTGAACAGCCCTGCTAAAAAAATGAACTCAATACAATCTCCACTGTCTAATATTTAAAACATTCTTTAGAGATAAACAACTGCAAAACATAAAATGCCTTTGGCTGCATTTGCTTGTCTTAGATTCTTCTTACTTGCAGGTTTATGGTATATTAACCATATATACACCATCATGCTCTGTAAAGGAGTGAAATTATTTTTTCATGGTTTGCCCTTATATAGTCAGGTAAATTGTTTGACCTCCTTATGCCTGAAGGTTAAAATAACTAACAGTGGTGATATTTGTGAGAGTTACAACTTAAAAAGTCGTGAAATGTCAGACGACCGAGCATTAAATGCCATCATCCATACCTCTGTTATATTGCCCGTTTATATTTTTGCACCCTTGGGCAATGTGGCTACTAAGCAAATAGGTGAGAGCCCTCCACTGGGTCATCGGGTTATTTAACCTTCAGTGATGCAGTGAGTAGTTTCTCTTTGTCAGAAGTCATGGACATGAGCATTGCCATGGAAAAAATATCACTGTGGTTTAGATGGGTCAAATTATTGGCCTGCATCAAATAAAAAAAAAACCTGAAAGATGTTGCTGAAACTGCATGAATATAGGTTAAAAACTGTCCAATTTTATTCTTTTAATCATCACAACTAGAGAAAATTTTGTGAAATCAAATCAGAATAAATTAACAGTAAAGTCACAACTGTGTTTGCGTTTTAGTGTGAGCATTTTCACACATACAGATAGAATAAACAGCTGTTTAGCCTTAATAAAAGCACTTATCAGTCAAATTAATGAGAAAAAGCTTCAGTTTGTCAAGGAACATAAAGATTTTACCCTAGAGTGATAGCAGAAGATCACATGGGTGGATGAGTCCAGATTTTCCAGAGTGATGGGCACATCATGGTGTGACGAGAACCAGATAATGCCTTGTACCTGTCCTAGAAGCCTGTAGGGGCAGGATTATGACCTGGGGTTACTCAGATCATAATCTAAAGTCTAATGTTATGGGCCCATTCAGCTGAATAACTGAATATGGACTAAGGTTGGGCGATTGGACGAATCTATCGACGATAGGCTGAGGCTCTCGACGATTGTTTTTACAAGGGCGTTTTATTTATTTATTTATTTGCCCATGCATACGTTTGCTAATTATGTTCGTTAACGCTAACGGAAGCAGTCAACAGAAATAAATAATAGTGCTATTTTAACGGCTGCGAGTAAATGTACCCTCCTCAGAGTGCAGCAGCGATTCATTTACGCAAACTCATAACAGAAAGAAAGAACGTCAGTAACCTATGTTCAGAAAATAAACAAAAACATTTTATTGGAGAAGGAAACAGAGAGAAACTGGCTTCTTTTGTCCACTATAACGTTTTTTACAGGCCGTTCCAGTGTTTATCTGTGTTACACACTCGACCAAACAACAAATACGTTAAAAATCAAAATGTCTCTTCCAGTGAACATTAAAGAAAAAACAAACTCAGATGTAAAGTTTAGTCTTTTGTGCGATCTGGTGCATCTGAAGTAAATAAATAAATAAATGAATAATCCAAAAAGTGGTTATTTCAATACTGAAACAAATAAGAAAAGAAGGTAAAATATTCCCTCCAAACAAAACTTAAAAATTCGTTGACAGGAAAACAAGCATGTTTACTTTATCAGGTTTTAGCAGTGTGCGCAGGTGGTTAACAATATTACCAGCGGTGGTGAAGACGCGTTCTGAAGGTGTGCTTGTGGCTGGTATCCACAGATATTTCTGTGTTATGTGAGACATCAATGGGAAACGTTTTTCATGCATTTTCCACCAAAGCAGTGGGTCTTCTTCTCCGTATACGACCTCCTCGCTGAGGTGACAGTCCATTTCTGCACCTTCTCCACTCTGCAATTTGGCCTTAGGTTTGTCCATGTTTGGACTTCTTCTGTGTTCTAAATGCACAAATCAGTCCGTGCATGCGGGAGGTAGAGCAGGTCACCTACTGATCAGAAGGTTGGTGGTTCGATCCCTGGCTCCTCCAGTCGGCGTGTCAAGTATCTTTGGATAAGTTGTTCTTCGATGCATCCATCGGAGTGTGAATGTCGTTTAAAGACAGTGTTGGTAAGAATGGGTGTGATTGGGTGAATGTGGCATGTTGTATAAAGTACTTTGAGTACTCTGGGAGAGTAGAAAAGCGCTATATAAGAATCAGTTTTTACATATCACCGAAACCATAATTCAGACATGGCTTGGCCGAACCAAAGTCCAAATTTTAACTCCATTCAGAGTTTTTGGTGTGTTGAAATATATGTTTTGACATTGGCACCAGTGTGTATGTATGCATTTTCTAATTCTAATAGCTTAAAAACACAAAGTCTCTGACACTGAGGCCTGGAAAGGGTTTAATTTAGGTCCAAAAAATCCAAAAAATTAAGTTCTCTGGTGCAAACCCCAAAGATCAGACTTCGATGTTTTAAACTTAGAGATTTGGGATATATTATGATATTATGATAATATTATGTTTGTGTTGTCTTTCGCTACTAATAAATGCATATGTACTTAAACTTACTAGTTTTCTCACTGTGAACAATCCCCGTAGTGTGGCCTTGTTCAAAGTGATGCTGATCTGTGCTTGTCCCCTTCTGGCTTCTGCAGGGCGGTGAGGAGGATCAGGTTTGTCCGGTCATCATGTGCACGCGGGCCTATCCTGACCCCGTCCGTGAGTGCCAGCTGTTCCCAGAAGAGTTGGAGGAGCCTGAGGAGGAGGTGGCAGACGAGGGCAAGGAGAGGGAATCAGACAGAGACAGTGCTGTGGAAAGCACTCAAGGTTCGGAAACCTCAGACGGGCTCAACAGACTGGGAGACAAGGAGGACACACTAGGGGATCTCTTTTTTCCTGGGGAGAAGTAAGCAGTCCTGGGTCATTTTTAACTTGTGCCTTGTGTTTTCTTCACTGACTCGTTATCACTTCACGTTCACGTTTGCTTCCATGCTGCTTACAGTAACACACTTCATTCAGATGTCTTTTAGTTTGTTTCACAGACTTTGCTCTGTGTGGTTTCTTTGAGCTTAATGCTCCTGTTTTGTTATATTCTCTAAAATGTCTAAATCTGACAGCCACTGCCAGCTGCTCTATTTAATGCATTGATTCTCATCGGAAATATAACTTCTAGAGTCTTAAGTAAAGTAGGATATGTTACCATAAAGGTGCCATTATTTACATTACTTGCATATGAAGCAGCTTTGTTTATTTGGATGCAGTTAGTGCTCCAACAGCTCTTGTAGTATATACAGAACAACTTTATTACTTGATCCGACTGAAGCTTTACCATCTTCAGACTATGAGATCTTCTCTGGGCACACTGGGAGAAGTTGAGCTAGAAACTTATCCATTTTAATTTATATCAAAAATTAAAATTTTACTACAGATTATAGAGCAAACTTCTTTCTTCAGGTGTGGTCAGACCAGTATCTCTGTGACCTCTGACCTGTCGACACGTTCGTCGGCCTCTCTGTACGAGGAGCAGTTTGAAGACTACGGAGAAGGGGAGGAGCCGGACTACACTCCAAGCAGCCCTTGTCCGGACGACGAGGCTCGTACCAACGGTTACTCTGACCTCGGCTCATCTGTGCCCTCAAGGTAGGAGCGAGCTAAAGAATAAATCTGTCGAAGCTGTTTACGAAGCAGACCCTAAAGTAGACACGGGAGAGAGAAAACTAACATATAACAAAAAACGAGCTGTTTATTTGGCCGAAAACAAGAAACTAAACTTTAAACTGGGAAAAGCTAAACTGGGAAAACTATGACAAGCGAGACATGAACATGATTCTGAGCAGATGTACATGATTAACTACGACGAGAAAAACAGTGAACATAAACGTACCATGAGGTACCTGTAATCTGACGTGATACAGGGAAAGGAAAACAGACACACCGGCGAAATGAGGCAAGTGGAAACACCCGGGTAGACACAGCCGACACAAATAATCACAAACAGGGAAAAGTCAAACTTAACACACTGAATATGGAAACAAGACCTTCAAAATAAAACAGGAAACATGGAGAGACGTGAACTGGGAAATGCCAGTGTGACACAAGAGACAGAGGGAGCGAGAGAGAAGAGGAACACAAGGGGAACCTACATAGACGAGCAGATAACACATGACAAACAGAAAAAGACTCCTAAACAAGGAGATATAGGTGAAACATAAGCTAGACTAAAACTCAACTAAATCCTAACTAATAATAACAACACAACAACAACATATTTCCAATAGGAAATAAACTCTATATGCTGGGTCACAAACCCAGCCCCCTGACAAAAACATGTTGGGGTTACTTATAACTGCTAGACTACGCTCTACATTCATAACTACATTCAATCTCAATGTTGATCCTCAATGTAGTGAAATTCTAGAAATAAAAAAAAGCTTGTATCTGTTTTTCTGGATTCAGGTGTTTTCAGTTCCACTGGCACGGGTGTATGAAATCAAGCACCTGACCATAGAGTCTGCCTTTACAAACAAAAGAGCTCTCTGAAGTATTTTGCTGTAACAGGATGTCACCATTGCAACAAGTTGGTTTGTGAAATTCCCTCCCTTCTAGATATTCCACAATCACTTGTAAGAGATATTATTTCAAAGCTGACGCATTTAGGAACCACAGCAGCTCTGCCACAAACTGGCAGACCACATAAAGTTACCGAGCAGGGTCACCAAGTGCTGAGGTGCGTAGTGTGTAAAAGTTGCAAACGCTCTGCTAACTCAATAGTTTAAGAGTTCCTAACCTCCTCTGGCATTAATATCAGCACAAATACTGTGTGCTGGGAGCTTCACGGCATAGCTTTCATGACAGAGCAGTTCCTGTAGATGTAACATGTAGGGTTAGGGTTTAGTCTATTATTCATGTGCTACTGCATCAGGTCCCAGCAATTCACTGATTTTATATGGACAGTGTTGTTTTGGACATTGATTGCAGTGGAGTTGTCTGCTAAAGGACCCGACATGTTACAGTATTAGTACTGCAGGTGCTGCACAGATCTTTGCAGCTCCAGATATGACGGCACACTCTCGTATGTGTCAAAGATATGCCGAGCAACCAGTATTTGGCTCACCTTTGTTAGTGTTTGTGCTGTTGCTGGCTTTTTAGCTTAGCCCCTGTTGTGGAAAAACAACAGTGTAAAGCAACAGAGAAACAAGCACTGTTTTTGTTCTGTTTCTTATTTGTTTTTTTTTTATTATTTTTTTCCACTCGTCTTTGTCTTCATAGTGAAACCTGCTGTGGTTTCCTCTTTCCTGTTCTAGCCATCTTTTTAACCAACAACATTCAGCTTGCGCCTAGCGTGTTGCTCGTTGGCAACTTGCTGTTGTTTTGTTGGAGAACTGCGTGCAGACTTGGGGTTGGTTGAATTCCTATAATCTCTGCTTCGCCTAAAATCTGTGGAAATGGGAACAAACGTGGAACCATAAAACCCGCTTAAGTCGAATGTTTGAACATTGAAACATCACAAACACATGCTCCTCCCTGCATCATCGTCCAAAGAAACTCTCAGGGTTTGCAGATATTGAGTCGGAATCATTTTATTTGAGCCTTTTTGTGTTTCTTTTCTTAAACGCTGCTCAAACTAATAGCTTTGCCAAAACAGTGATGAAAAAATTGATCACTTTTTGTCCTGATCTGGTTGATGTAGAGTGATTTAAAAGAATTAAATGTCTGTAATTGTGTCATATTGCTGTCATTCAGTATTCCTACTGAATCTCTTGGGGCACAGGGAACCACAGACTGGGAGGGTGCAGTCTCTGTCCTAGACTAGTACCAACTTCATAATATTCAGTTTTGACTGTAGCACTGTAGCTTAGGAGTTCTTGCCCTTAAGGCCACATTAATATTCATCAAAAGCCCGTGTTTAATGGGATTAAGTCTCTCAGCTGAAAGACTGGCTTTACAGCACCATGCTCCTTTCACACATACCAAGCAGATAAAACTTATCAAGTGGAGTTGGCAGGGAGATTTAAATTCAAAATGAGGCCCAGATTTACAAGAACTTTTAGACAGCTCAGCACAGCAAAGACGTTTGAATAACCATCTGCAAAAAGTATAATTTCTAGTTTATAGTCAAGATATTGAAAGTAAAAAAAAGATGGAGAGTAGAGGAATACTTAAAACTCAATGTTGAACTATTTTGACTTTTTTAGGAGTTATTGTTAACTACATGAAGATTGAGCAGTTTATGTTCAGTTCAGACCTTAAAAGCGATAATGCAGCAATAGATGAGCAACAATGTCGTTGTTTTTGTTTTCAAGAGGTAATTAAATCAAATTTAATTTATATTTATTATATAGCACCAAATAACAACAACAGTTGTCAAGATGCTTTATATTGTAAGGTAAATAACCTATAATAACCCAAATAATAACTAAGGTCCAGAGTGCATCATTTGTGGTTTAAAAAGTTTGGTCATTGTTATTTCTTGATAAATGGTCTGATTGGTTTCAGTAACTGTGTCTATGGGTCTGTGTGTTGATAGTGCGGGTCAGACTCCTCGTAAGGTGCGTCACCATTACACCGGCGAACTGATGGATGTCTACTGTTCTCAGTGCAGTAAAAAGGTCAACCTGCTGAATGACCTGGATGCTCGCCTCAAAAACCTCAAAGCAAACAGGTGGGACACGCATAACACATACGCACAGTGATGCCAGCTTATGATTTAATCATTTCCAAAAATGCTTCACAGTCTGCAATTTTCCCAGACACTTTTATTTATATAACTTCACAGGGTGAGATATGCCATGATGTCCACAGAATACACATTTTCCACTAGCAGAAGCTTCTAAACGAAAGCCCGCGTGCCTTATTTCTTTGGAAATTAGAGTTATTTTTCCTGGCAGGTAATTTGTCCAAACGTATAATAGAAGACAATAAGTCATTTATACAAGAGACAGGAAGGATCCACCCTACCGTTAAGTGAGAAGAAACAGATGCTATCTGCTAGTAAGTGAACTATCCCGAATTTAAAGTGTATTCATCCTCTCACACTGTACTGACCCAGGAGACACTGTTATCTGTAGCGGCTCTTTTTCTTAAACTGTAATTTAATGTGAATGATATCACATTGTTACAGAGTCTTAAATGATTCCTTGCCTGGTTTCATGCATGGCTAAACACATCACCTCTCCACATGCTCACACACAGGCTCTAATTGATTGTTATGTAAGGCTGTCACTCCTGTGCTTACCTCACCGGCCATTGTAATAGGGAACTATTATTGGAAACATAATCCGCAGTGTCCATTAATAACTGTACAGTCCACCTGGAAACACAAATAAATACACACATGCACAGGCATGCAGACGCACTCTTTTTTTTAGAAAATCAAACCTAGAATAATGTCTTTGAGTACAATTTGATACATGGAGTTTGGATCTACGGGGTTACTCCCTCATAGATATTGTAATAGAGAAGGAAAGAAGAAAGAGTTAAGGAGCTACTTGTTTCTATTCTTCTCCTATGGTGGGGGTTCAAGAAGGGTTAAACGTTTGAGCACAGCACAAAGTTGCTTAGACAATGACTTATGTTTTGTAAACAGGCATTTTTTCATTTGGTGTCAATCACCGAAGTTTAACCGCCACGCTGGGGTTTAAATGTTTTTACCAAAATAGAAATGTAATAAAACCCAAAGCTGAAATTCTGAGACGTGTTGCTTTTGTTCATCTGTGTCAGCGTTTTAAAAACACACCCACATCCACATACTGTTATTTTTCATGTTCTTGTGTATGTGACCCTAAGCAGCAAGCACTAGCCAGACACAGGCAGAGTAGTGTTAGGTCTCCACAGAAGGGCTGTGTGAATAAAAGGGTTTTTGGGTTTTTTTAGAGGCTGAGTTTGATGAGGTGCAAAAATGGTACAAAATTTAATAGGTTAGATTTTTGTCTGAGCTCTTATTATATTTTATTCCAAATACATTCAAGTAATTTAACGCTGTAAAAAATACACTTGGATAGGTGCATGTCTTCATCTATCACCTGCTTTGAATGCTAATTTGGGATTCTGTTTTACAAACAATGCTACAGATGATTATTGTTTATTTTTCACTTTGTACATAATAATGCTGGTAACAGAATGAAACAGAATGAGCTTTTAGATAAAGTCTTGTATTGTAGCATGTTTGCAATTGGTTTAGAAAAAAAAATAAAAAATAGATAGGGAAAACTTTTCAAACTGTTCACATTAATTTACATTTAATTCTACTAAATTGGGTAAAACAAATTTCAGACCACTCTGTACAGTCCTGTGAAAAACTAATGGTACTCTTACTTTTCCCGCAGCACATAAGAGGCAACGTCACTGCCAGGTGCTGCTTATCAATTACACCTGATTAAATGATCATCAGCAAGTGTGAGCACCTCTGAAAAAGCCGAGGCTTTGGCACTTTGTTGGTCTGGTGCGCTCAGGTGTGTGTTAACGCAGTGCCACGGAAGAATGACATGAGCAGTGATCGTCAGTCAATTTTCCTTGTCCACAACAACACCATGCCAATGGTATTGGGATGTACTTGTTGTTGCAGTTTCTGTAGCATGGCTTATTTTTAAAAGGCGGGGTTGCTAGCCCCACACCCAACCCTCCTCCTTTCTTATCCTGGACTTGGGACCAGGCAATGGTGGAGTTGGCAGTGATGTAATTATTGCTGCCCATCAATCTGAAAATAATTTTAAAGCTATTTCCAAATCATGTCAAGTCCATTATTCTGAAAGGAGAAGCATTCAAGACAGCTGCCATTCTTCCCTGAAGAGATAAATTCACCCCAAAATAAGAGGAACTGCAAAAAATAAATAACTAAAAACATCCTTAGATGCTGGACAAAGCACAAGATTTATAGCATGCCAGCACAAACACCTCAAAACAACAAGCACAGTGGTAGAGGGATGATGATCTGGTAGTGTTTTGTTTACAGGATCTGGGCACCTTGGAATCATTCAGTCAACCATAGAGACCTCTGTATACCGAAGTATACCTGAGATCAACTGTCCGACAGCCAAAACTGCGTCATGCAACTGAGCAATAACCTCAAGCTAAGCAGCAAATTTACAACAAGAGTGGGTGAAGAAGAAATGGCCCAGTGTGCCATGTCCTTTAGAGAGCTGTGCATAAATTCCCACAAACTTAAACAAACCGAATGAACTATGTAAAGCACAGTGAGCCAAAATTCCTCCGCAACAATGAGAATGACTGATAAAGTCATACAGAATGCGGCTACTTCAAGGTGTTTCTGTCACAGGCGGTTGAACGAGCTGTTGAATCATAGAGTGTATTTAGATTTTCACAGGAATGTATTTCTTCCGTACACTTTAGCATCTTCAAAGCGGGTGTGAGTTTAACTGAAACATTAACTGTAGGGAAATTGTTTTGTTAGAGTCTGTAAAACTTTGCTTCATCTAAATGTGAGTTTTTATACCTTTAAGACTTATTTGTAGCTTCGTTCTTTGAAAAAGCTTTTATATTTATTTTATTTAAAATGTTAGCAAGGAGAAACCATATGACATCATCAACCATACGCCCCCATAGTCATACTGTAGAGACAACAGTGATCATTTGTTTTTGCACAGACTAGACTGTTTTTATAAATAATTGTCGAATTGCACTCTATTCTGCTGCGTTAACTTTGTTTATCCTCGAGCCTTGAAAGCCTAGTGCTTTGTGCCAGGACTTAATGATGATGTTCGCTTTATATCAGTGTCAGCTGTCAACTGGGTAACCCTGCAGTGTGTTTGGTCGTTTTTATTAATCTAATGTGAATCCGAGGCGCATCATACAGAAACTCTTTGGGCTTTTCTCCCCCTTGAGAGCTGACAGAAAGCCCTGTTCAGAGACCAAGGACTAAAATAATATTAACAGTGACAGTGTCCTTCAGCTTTCATTTTTCCTATTCTTCCTACTGTCTCTCACACTAAATAGCCAAAATCCTTATTATTACATCCACTGTATTGTGGAGCTATGTGTCTGGACAGATGATGATGATTCACTGAAAAAAGAAATCTGATGAAACCTTGTTCTTCTCCTTGTAGCCCCAACAGGAAAATCTCCAGCACTGCTTTTGGAAGGTAGGCTTTTCACCTTTGCGTTTGTATCCACCTGCATGTGCTCTGCGTGTTTATGCATTATACAGCCCGCCTAACACGTGCTCATTCGATTTTGTTGACACAGTGACGTGCACACAGACCAAGGCTATCAACTACTGCTTCCTTATCTCTCGGCTGTCCTATCGCTGCACACTAAATGGGTTAATTACTAACTAGTTTTTCAAAGAATTATAGAGCCGAGCACGCTGTACAAACTTTTGTTTTGGTCTCAGAGCTGAGAAAACAAGTTTGACATCAGCTTTTTTTAGCGGCAGGAGTGGCACACTACATGAACTGTAGTGGGTGAGATGTTTTGTATCTAGGCTTTTGTCCTATTTTCAGCCACAGAAATTGAGTTATAGTGACAGAGTGAAAATGGCCTGTCAGGCCTGATCTATGTATTCAATATAAGGCTTGGCTGTCTCCCTGTTCTTTTTACTTTCTCCTCTGTCTGGTTTGATGGCTGCTTCCACTTTATTGCTGTCTTTAAATGTTCTTCTGCCCTTTCACTTTTTTGTTTCCTCTCCTCTCCTCTCCTCTCCTCTCCTCTCCAGCTTGTTGTTCCCACCTTATTCCATCATTTTCAAATGGGAACGCTAAAACTACATTATGGCATAAATATCACAGCCAGATGTACACACACCTGTGTGGCTGTGAGTCCTGCTCGCAGCAGCTTCTTTTCTTTGGCACTGTGCTTTTTTTAGTCCTACATCTGGGTTACCTTGTAGCAGCTTCACTGCAGAAACATAAACACGCTGAACGAGTCACTGCCTGGATCTCTTCCCACCATATTCTCTAAAGTGTGTGTCTGTTTGTTTGAGCAGGCAGCTGCTGCACAACAGCAACCTGAGCAGCAGTAACGGCAGCACAGAGGACCTTTTCCGAGACAGCATCGACTCCTGCGACACCGACATCAATGAGAAGGTATGACTTTACGTTTCTTTCTGTGTTAACTTGCTCCGTGTGTTGATATGTATGATTGCGCTTTTATAAACAATTAGATTGCTCATTGGATGTGATCATGTCAGATCTAGTGTTTTCAGTGGAAGTGAAAAACTGAGATACTAAACACTGACCTCCAGCATGTTAAAAATGCTACAGATTAATATAATGATGTACATTTACTAATTTGTGTCCATTCTTACATTTGCAAGTCAGAAAGAAAGACAGAAACAAGTTGTTAAGTGGCAATATATAAACATTATGAATCTGTTTTCATAATGTCAAACTTGCCTTGTTAAATTTATCACCTAATTTATATGGTTTATTTTGAAGAGGGATATTTGTATGTTTTTCATGATGGCCAGCTATGCAAAATCTCAATTTTTGAATAGGATCGTAAAATTTAATTTCGTTTCTGGTGTAATTTTACAGTCAATTTTTTTCTCCCAGGTCACTTCTCTTGAGAAGAAGGTGGCAGAACTGGAGAATGAGATCGTGCTGAACAGTGACCTCAAGTCCAAACTGAAGCAGGAGAACACACAGCTAGTGCACAGGTAGAGGACTTACTTTTCCCTTGGCACTAGTCTTACCTTAACATAAGCGTAAAATTATGTAACATGCATATAATTTGTACATACACATCTCTCCACTGGCAACATTGTACATACTCATATATGCTATACTCCCTGTACATGCCAACATGCTTAACGTCCTGCTGCATATTTGCATTTGCACTTCTGTATATAGACTATTCTCTTCCAGCTACATGCTAACTGCAGTTCACTGGCTTTCTACCAGTCCTCAGCACAGTCGCATTAAATTTGAATCTAGTTTAATTTATAGCAGCGCAAAAAAAAATGAATGGCAGATCATTTTCTTGAAATTACTCGTTTGAAATTACAGCAGCAATTCAGTCATTTCCAAAGTGGTGAAACTAAGCTTGGTTTTTATGCTTTGTAAAATAAATCACTTTGTCTGATGTATTCATCATCCTCATTATCAGGGTTCATGAGCTGGAGGAGCAGCTGAAAGACCAAGAGACCCGAGCAGAGCAAAATGTGCAGGAGAGCCTGAGACGCCACAGAGAGGCCTACAACAAGCTGGAGAGAGACAAGAACACACAGATAGAGCTGCTGACCAACCGGTGAGAAGCACACAGTTGGACAATTTACCAACCACATTTCTCAATTATTTGCACATTATCTTTTTTTTTAAAGTAAATATGTGAAACTCATTATAATTTGATAATAATCTGAGAGAATTAGACACCGTCCATATCCTGGATAATGATGTTTATGTCCCTGCTCGCTTAAGAAAACAAATGCAGAATGGAGAGACCTCCCGAAGTTTTTACAGCATATATCATGGTACTTTACCTAAAACAGCACCTTAGCTCACTGTGTGCCACACTATATAAATGCACGCTGACATACTGGATTTTGTGTCTGTAGAGTTAAGCAGCTGGAGGAGGAGTATAATGAGATGTCCCTGAACATGAACCGACTCAAGTCGCAGACAGAGAAGCTGGATGAGGTAATGTTACTTACATTTCCTTTGTTGTTCTTTTAACCTTTTAAAGCCAAGTGTATCATAGTTGATGATACGTGGGATTTGTGGGTTTTTGAGACTTTTACACCATCAGTGAAATTTTTTTTCTTCTGAAAAACCAAAAATAAATTGCAGGATGCATTTTTAATTAATGAATTGCAAGAAAAATGCCTGATGTAGCAAATATGGTACATGTTAAAACTCATATATAAGTAAATTAATATTTAATGATTGGGTTTTTTAATTTTTTCAGAAGGTTTACTAAACACTCTTTTAAAAAAAATATCTATATATAGAATTTTCTGCCATTTATTTCATGGTTCAGGCTTTAAAGGGTTTCTGTCATTGGTTGTGTCTTTAAAACTCTCCAGTTTGCTGTTTCTCTTGCAAATGCACAGCGTTTTATCATTTCTGTCCATGCTTGTGAGACACCAGTAATTACATCTGTAGAGATAGCCCCTACCACGCCTCACACCTCACCATTTATTCACTTGTATCTATGCAAATGACACCAAGTAATTTGTCACAGAATACAAACACTAACTTTATCTTTGTGATAAAACCTATTGCTCAAAAAAAACAAAAACAAAGATAAAAAGCCCTGAGTACCAAAAACACAGTTAAATGAAAGGAAACAAAGTTCAAATTGTAACTTTGTGTATACATGTCTATCCTTAGGAGAAGCAAAGGATGACAGATAAGCTGGAGGATACCAGCCTGCGCCTGAAAGATGAGATGGATCTTTACAAGAAAATGATGGACAAACTGAGACAGAATAGACATCAGTTCCAGAAAGAAAAGGATGCCATGCAGGAGGTAGGAGGAAGTATTTTATGCAACCAGACGCACACAAAGTTGCTCATTCAGTTTCTCTGTAACCAGTCTCTCTCTCAGTTATGTCAGCGGATACACCTACAGTATATTGCCTCTGCACATTATATAACATTTTTCATTTGTTCTTTTTGTCTTGCGTAGCTGATAGAGGACCTGCGTCGAGAGCTGGAGCACTTGCAGGTCTTCAAGCTGGATGCAGAGAGGTCAGGCCGGAGGCCGAGCTCTTCCTCGGGGCTCTCGGATTTCAACAACAGGAGCAGGGAGGTGGAGCTAGAGCATGAGGTCAAGAGGCTCAAGCAGGTACCGATGAAAGGCTCTGTTGGCCACGGTCACTTCAGCGAGTATTGTAGCTACTGAGTTTTAAGACTGTTTGTTAGGAATAGTGAGAAATAAGAATATGAAACAGTGTTTAAAACTTTCTAAAATCCTTTATTCAATGTATGTAAGCAGTCTAAGGATTTTCAAAAATATCTAAATAATGTTTTGATTTTAACATATCACAGAAATGAGGAGTTTCTGCTTTTTAAAAATACAATGTCTGATTACATGTAGCTTTGCGTGCATGCAGGTGGTAGATGCACAGAAGTGAGAAGGACAAATTCAGCTGTCACAGACTGAATATAGCGTAATGTATGATTATTTAACAGATTATTCATGTTTAATTAAATTGATTCTACCTGACTTCTTAGTCTTGATTGATTCGTATTTAAATGTGAATATTTTTGACCTATTTTATAAGTTTTGGCTCTTATGTGTATTTTTCTACTACCAGTCATGCTGAATGATGCATTCAATACAGTAATCGCCACTAAAAAATATAAATTCAGCTCATCGACGGGCAAAAAATGTCTTATACGCAGTTTTCACATACAGTTATACGACTTTTTATGCGCACCTTTTGTAATTTAACTTTTTTGAAGCACACCTCCACAACATTTACACAGTTAACTGCAAGAGGAACATAAATCTCTCTGCTTGCATAAATGAAGCTGTTTTTGTGGCTACAACCAAAAGATGAAAACTGAGAATATAGTGAAACAGACTACATTAGGCAGAATACATTCTCGTGCATTATAACTGCTGTGCTCCCCGATGTACTGTGCCGATCTTTTAACCATTAAAGAGAAGTTCGGTGTCGCTAAAAGTAGTGCCAGCTGCAGAGGACATGTGATCTTTATCTGTTCTTAGATATGTGTGTCTGACATTTGCGTCTAGACTTTTGCCTGCTACAGTTACGGAGACGGGTCTTATTGTGGCGGTCCTGTTAAGTGGCCAGACCTGCTGTAAAGCAAACATTAGAGATAAGCAAGTAGATGAAAGTGTTTTTCAGATGTCCTCTCTAATAAGATGTGTAAAAGTAGTCGTGTAGAAGCTTTTGTGTGACTTTTTTTATCACAAGTTCATTCGAAATGTCGCTTCGATGTTCCTAAGCCGGAAAAAGGCACCATAAAAATCTGGAGCTACCAAACTTACGTGGCCTTGAGGTAACTTTGACACAGCCTGCCAGAACTGCTGAGTCACTCAGTGTGCGTTTTGTCAGTGACTTAACATGATACGGTCCATGTTCTCCTGACTTTGAGCCAAACTTGTCACACCTTGCAAGCAAGCAAGAGAAGGAGTAATAGCAGTAGTTTGAGTCTACCTTCATGTCCTGTCTTTCTTTGAATCTGCTCCTCCCAGCAGAGTAACCAGCACATCTTTTGAATTCGGACAAGTAATAAAACTGTCTGTGTTTTATATGTGAAGGGATCACGCCCTCTATTCACCCACGAGAAGGATGAATTCACTCTCTTATGCTTGCCTGTGCACCTTTTCGTAAATGTCTGTGTGTGTGTGTGTCCAGCGATTTGTGTCCCAGGACTTTCTTCCCCCTGAATTCCAGCACCTGGTGTTGACTGGGGCTCGGCTCCGTCCCGGTCTGATGGTAAAATTGCTTCCGTGACCTCTGACCTACAGATTAACCACTAATAACGACAAAGGAGTAGAGTGAAGTTGTCCATGCTGACCGGGCGCTGCAGTTCCCTCACTAATGTTTAAGGATAGACTTAAGGGAAACGCAAACTGACCTCTCGTCAGCAGTTTAAGGCAACTTAATCATGGAGCTTTCATAACACACCAGAAAAAGCAGGGGAAGGGTTTGTTCTGTAACACGCATAACCCATGTTTACATCTCGTAGGTGCCGCAAACATAGACTTGCTGAATTTGCTGCTACCAACCGCAGTGTTTTGTCAAGTGGTTTGAGTGAGGCTTGAGTAGTGGTCTTTTCTTTTTTTTTCTTCTTTTTTTTAAGTCATTTTTTATGCACTCTAATGGCCTAGGAACTTATCTTTTCTTTCCTCGCTCTCTGTCCTCCACCTCCTCCCCCTGATTTTGCATTTTAGGAGAACCAGAAGCTTAAAGAGCAGAACGAGGACCTGAATGGTCAGATCATCAGCCTCAGCCTGCATGAAGCCAAGAATCTGTTTGCCACACAGACCAAGGCTCAGTCTTTAGCTGCTGAGATCGATAATGCCTCCAGAGATCAGGTAATTACTTACTGCCATTACTTTTTTCCGGTTAACTTTTGTTGGTTAAAAGTTTGGGTTTTTTTAAAATTAAAATACAGGCACCAGCCACTTTATTAAGTACACCTTGTTAGTACAACTTAAAAATTGCCTTGATTCTTCATGGCACAGATTTAACAAAGTAACTGAAACATTCCTAAGGTTTTGGTCCATGTTGAAATGATAGCATCACAAAGTTGATGCATGTTTTTCGCATATCCCCCGTTCTGCTATATCCCAAAGTTTCTCTAATGCAGAGGTGGCCAACTCCAGGCCTCGAGGGCCAGTGTCCTGCAGGTTTTAGATATAAACTACAGTCAACACCCCTGAATCCAATGATTAGCTCATTACCAGGCCTCTGGAGAACGTCAAGACATGTTGAGGAGGTCATTTAGCCATTTGAATCAGCTGTGTTGGATCAAGGACACATCTAAAACGCATAGGACACTGGCCCTCGAGGCCTGGAGTTGGACACCTCAGGTTTAATG